>JAVQJF010067225.1:0-141215 GCA_036023855.1 Gadopsis marmoratus | reverse complement strand
GTCCTCGGGATCAGTGCTCAGGGCCAAAACCTGTTATGCACCCCCAAGTGGCCTTTCGGGGTTTGTAAAACGCCCCCCCCCCCCCAACTGCCTTATTATATAAAGATTAAAAAGAACTTGTTGTTGTCGCTTCGTTCAGATGTTTCACGTCTGAATGTGTCCGACCTCACGTGGACGGCGGACACCGGCACCAACAGCCTCTGGACACAATTTGAGCGAATATTTAAATTTTAATGTTTCATATCCGCAAACATTCGGCTGCGGTCAGTTCAGAAGCCCCCCGAACATCCAGGCCCCTCAGGTCACTAAACATTTCGCTTTTTCAATCAGAGGCCCGCTGATTGTCGACTGGGTCGTTTCATGATGCTCAAATTACAGCAGCTCGTGGTGAAATACAGAGGCTACAGGGAACACAATCACAGTCGAATACAGAAAAGTCCAAAAATCTTACGTGTCATAGTTGTCCCGAAATCCTTTAGCAAACGGATTGTGGTCAATTTTCAGTTGTGTAATCTGTGGGGGGGGGGAGAATCCATTGATTAGCAAACGAAGACTCGTGCTTGGAGATCAGATCAGGTCTCAAATGATGGAATGTTGCTTCTTTAGTATCGATTCTGATTTTTTTTTTTTGTGAGACTTTGCGCCAACACTTAACGAATTATTTAGAATCTGCATCGTTCCACTTTGTTTCCAAACAAGTCAAATTAGTAATATTTAAAAATGTAGAATATTCTGCCTCTTTTTTTCAATAATAATGAAACTGTTTTTTTGTTGTTGTTTTTTTTTTTGTTTGTTTTTTTAAATGGACGACAGACTTTTTTTCGGGTGGACTTTTTGCTGCGCTGCGTCAAACATTAAGTGGCCGTACGTCGGTATTCTGGTAAGCTGTGACGGCGATGAACTGCGTCTCTGTGAAGGTGAACGTCTGGACCCTTCCTGCTTGGCTGGTGTCTTCTGTCCCATCCTCGTTCACTTCCACCACATGGAGCCTGGGCTGGTACTTGTGGAGAGACTGGAGAACCACCATCTGGAGACACACGTCAAGAAACTCAGCTTCGAACTTTGGATAGATGATTCGATTTGTCGTTATTTTATGATTATTGTAACGACGCTGCACTACTGTTGTAAATGGTGTAATTGATGCAGCCAGTAAGAGAGTCAAACCACTACGGATACAAATAATAATTTGTCTATGTCATAACAAGAAGGACAAGTGGAGAAATCCTTGCAGTTGTTTGTTAATCTGGCATTACATAAATACATCAAAACATATTTGACATTGAAGCGTTGGATGTGATGTTGCATTACCTGCCCCGTGTTGTTGGAGGCACCTTTGTTGTTGGTCAGCTTTAGTTTTCCAAAAGATATTTCTTGACGCATCCAGTGCGCACCGGTGTTTGGCGAGTCCGGGTGCATATAAACCCTATTTCCTAAAAAAAAATATAACACGTAAAAATACAGAGAAATAAAACACATAATATGTGGTTTATTATTACAAATAAAATAGTTTGCCAGTATTACAAAAAAAACTAAAACAATCTGAACGTTTAACCACATACAGTGGTCAAAATGTATCAAAACAAAAATAAGTTTGATTATGGAATTTAAAAATGTTAATTGTGCAAAATAGACTGTAGGAATCAGTCGTTGCGGTACCTGTTACATTCGTGTCTGCTTTCCCACATGGCACCCACTTGCCTCCTTGAAATCGCCAGTGATTTGGATCAGCGAGTATTACATCCACAAATATATTGTAGTGTGCAGTTGGGTCAAGGCCAGAAATGTTGAAGCTCAAAAATGGGAACATTCGTCTGTGGAAAAATAAAGGAACTTGGGGATTTAGAAATCGCCTTTCATAATAAGAATTAAAAAAACACCCATCAGAAGCACAACAATAGCAGAATAGAGTCGCCGTTTCTCTCTTACGAGCTCGCACTTGGTGGGACGCAAGTCCCTTTCTATCCTTTGTATTTGGGGAAATAGTGATTCGATGTTAATACGCGTCAACTTTGCACTTTGGAGACAAAAGTCTCACAGTGATGCAGCCGGACGGCGACCAACTCTGCGGGTGTGTGCGGCAGATGTACGCCGGCGCGCGCGCACTTACCGTCCCTGCTTCGTGATGATCATCTCCGTCTGGTGCCTGTGGAACTTCAGCCACAGGGCCCTGTTGCACAGATACACCTGCGCCTTCCCCGGAACCAGTCCTGCTTGAGCCGACGAAAACTGGTAAAAAGCCCCTCCTTGGTAAGTGTGTCCATACTGTTGCGCGTAAGGGTAGCCCGCCGCCGGGTAGCCTTGAGGAGAAGTGTTGGTCAGAAGGCTGTTGTAAGCTCCATTAGTTATGACCGGGTGATGGGCCATGTAACGGCTGGGACTCCCAATAGAGAAAGCCGGGTGCGCTGGTCCATGCTGGCTCGGGTAAGGGAACATGGCACTGGGAGCTGCTGAGACTGGCTGCGGCTGGGTAGACGGAGAAAAGATGCACCTTTCTCCTGCAGATCCATCGAAATTATGACGGATGTCAGAGACGCCGTGCAGATCAGGAGAGAGTTTGCCCCTCTGGACGTCCCCCGATGCGTCCTTGGAGTCGGGAAAATTGTCTGCCTCCGACTGATTCGTCATCTCCCTAGAGTTTTTTTTCAGAGGTGAACTTCTCTCCAGGTTGTCACTTGCACATATAATAGGATGGTCCTGCAACGACAGCTCTGATCCATCGGAGCTCGAAAAGCCACTGCCCACATTCATAAATTTCTTGGAGAGTTCACTCGCTGGCGAGATGCAATTCTCGACCTGCATAGCTCAATAGGAAGCCACTATTAGCTCAACCTATATCACAAGCTTTTGCACACGCCTTTCCGAATCTAACACTATGAAAACGCCTTGCTATGACTTACGGTACCGAAGGCAGCAAATTAGCCAATTGACACCATCCTGCAATCAGGAAGGATTTTCTTTCCGTCACTCTCCCTGCTTTGCTAATGAAACAAGTATTGCCATTGGTTAACTCAAGGTTGTAATTTAATTAGACAGCTCTTAATTAGGACAATCTGTGGAGCGCTGTGAGCAAAGTGATTTGTCTGTAGTGTGACATGGGCCTATATTTGATTCGAGCATATGGACTCTGACGGTGAATTCCAATTTCTAGGAACAATAAAAAACACACAGATAAAAAAGTATAATGGTCATAAAGATTGTTTGCGCCTGTCAGCTGTGACGTTACAGCCGCGTTATTTACCTATTTATGTGCTATGAGTGCCAAAGGATGTCTGCCGAAGAAACCAAGATATATTATTAACACGCCAAAAATGACAGTCCATGACAGGCAGTGCATCTGATGCCTTAAAATGTTTGTGATATAGCTGAAATCATGGCGTCCCACTGAAGATGTGTTCATGAGTCCCAGTGCTGGTAAATATTTTATGCCTATAAAGTTATGAACCGGAGGACTTCTAACAGGGCTGCTGTGGCAAATGCATCTAACAGAAAATAAAGGAAAATCTTAGCTTGGGACTGTTGATTTTAAATGACCTTAATATAATTTAATAAAATCAATTTTGGTCTTTTTGGGGGAGTAATTGTAAGAGTCAGCTGCCAATTTAAACTCACATTAGGTCTGACTGGATATAATGAGATCCGCCTAAGAAAACAAAATCCCCTGGGAGTAGCATTTTCCACCAAATCACATTCAAATAAAGATCAGATTTGGTGTCAGCAAGACGCAGGTCCCAAAGATAACTGACAATTAGTCAGTTTATTGTTAGCATCTAGAGTTCAGTGCATAAGAATTAAAATAGACAAGAGCATGTACAACCACAAATGTTCCAACATTTAATTAGACCTTTAGAAGTTCTGGCTGCAGTGTAATGAAACTTTGTCAGGACGATGTTGGTTCAGAAGATGAAGTAAAGTATTAGAATAGCTACAAGTTAAAGTGACTCAGTCCCAAGTGCAGAGAGCGGCTCCACCCTCCTGCTTAACTTACTAACAAGGTTATTATCAAGTTAACACAAACTGCTTTTCAAGGAGGAGGGCTTTGATACGCAGTCCATTCTGTGATTGTAAGGCCTTTTTAAAGTGCACTGGATTTATACATTTCCAGTTTATTGGCTACACCTTAACTATACTGTTATTCAGTACAACCTTTATGAAGCTTATACTGTCAGGTGTTGAGTCAACATTATGGTCATTTTTTAAACTGTAGTTTATGGAGATCAATTGTGTTTATCTGTCCTTCTCGTGTATGAAAATTGGGGACATTACAAACTAAACTACGGCCTTGAAAAACAGATCATTTCCACTTCACTGAATAACTTTTGGTTTAGTTATACTGAAGTGTCATTAACCATCAAGTGTGCATTGTACAATCCGAACTAGACTTTCGCTGGTGGGTACACCCACGAGTTTGTATCTCTAATGAACAGCCATGAAGCTCCGAAGATAACAAGAGGGGTCATTACAGTCGGGCTATAGGGTCCAGCAATCTATTCCTGTGAAACATGCAAGCACAGGCTTGTCTGTGCCCAAGCAATAGAGGCCACTCTCTGCTCTCCTCATTACAGGATTATGGTTCACTTCCATCACTGATCTTTAATAAGCAAAATGGGCTTGCTTTCTTTTTCCCCCCTGAACAAACCAATTGTTGAACACCCGTGCAGCAACTCGGTTCGTTTCCCCAGGTGCTCTGGTGTTTATTCATCAGTCTATGTTCTCCGTTTCTATTGGCTCAGCTAGCTAGTGGACATAACCAAAGAGGAGGGGGTTGATTTGTTATGGCAGTGGCCAGCCTCACCCCTCCAGGGGATAGTACAGTGCAGGTTAGGATCTCTGCCTTCTGCCTTGAACAAACCCTCCATTGACCAGCTGAGCTTAATGCAATGTATTTATGCTATTTCTACTCCAAAATGATTATACTTGACTGAAATTCTAATAAGTGCATGTATACATCTACAATTTTTCAGTGCAGGCATAGTATAAAAATAGATCCTAACCTGAATTGCAAATAAACCTATTTGAAAGATCTCCATTAGAAATATCCTTCAACAATCTGTAAAGATACAGAAATATATCATTTTAAAAAAACAAATTTTTCATTCTTCAATGTTCAGTTGAGGTTTTTTTTGGGGGGGGGGGGTTCAAGCACTGCATCGCAATTTTTTTTATTGTTGTGTCAAAGAAATCTTCTTGCCACCTGGGTCTAATCTAATCAATGTGAATGACAAGGAGAGAAAAAGCCTGAAAGTGAGCACCAGCTTAGGGACTTTACCTAATGCCCAGTTCTGTCACTTCAATGATATGATCACAGCACACAAAATGACAACAAAATTATAGCCAGCAAGGATATGGGGACATAGTGTGCTACTCCAGTCAGGTGAAATTGCTTTTTCCGACTATGAAATGGCTTGTCTCTTGTCGGATGGGTAAACATTTCCTTGTCAGGCCAGTAATAAGGAATGAGGCACACTGGGCTGAACTAAGAGGATAGAGCCAAGGTTATTTGGGATTCATGACAGGTAGTGGCTTATATTACAGCGGCACTAAAAATTTCATGGGAATGCATTTAAGATGGCCTTTAAGTTATTTATATGTTGTTTGCCAGACGTCACATTGCAATTTCCATCAATAAATCAAAGTGAAGTATTTCTTCCTTTCTTCCTCGCTCTTTGATTATTATTGTTTTTTAAAGGATAAAACCTGTATTTACCTTAAGTCCTTAATTGACTAGCATGGGTAATCTGATCAAGTGTGGCGGTGCTTTGTGTTATGCTAACATAACTATTGCCCCCTGTGGCTTCCTGCCATCAGTGATCTGCTCTGTCAGAGGGAATCACTGACAGAAAAGACAGCTGGAGACCTGCTAAGGGGTGGAGTGGACAGTTGTGGCTTTTAAACCCTTATTAGCCGTCCTCCCTGGACACACAGAGACACGCGTCTAAGCAGAAGTGCACTCCTACACCTGCTCATTATTGATGTCCTTTAAGGGTCGCCCAGCCAGACCAGACCCAACCTTGATTCCTCACCACAAAGCTCACAGCAAATTAACCTCCAGACAGGTGATCATGATGTTCAGTGGGAATACAAGTGACATGGCTCCTGCGCTAATGCAATACCTGAGAGATTATTCACCCAAAACAAATATTTATACACGTTCTTCTTAATATGGAGGACAATGAATGAAAACTTTAAGCTTATTAAAAGCCAACAATTTATCTCTCTATTCCCTACAGTAGTTTAATGTATCCTCCAATTACTTTTTTAAACGTGAAAAAAGTTATATGTATTGGGACTGCTTATATATATCATCATATGATTTATATTTTGTGTAGAAATATAAAAGACAGAAATACACATTAAGAAAGATTTTTGTAAACTGTATTATATGAATACATTTTTAATACTTTGTTCAGTTATTGTATCACTCAAATTCACTTTATTGTTATTATCCAACACACAGTTTGTTGCGAGGTCTGTTGTTTCTTCGTCACAAGACAATGACAGTACAGTAATTAATACACTCCTATGGAAGTAATAGTATACTTCTTTGGGAGAATGAATCATGAGCTATGCACACTGCTCAATTGAGCTCCCCCCAAAAATAAACTAGAATAGCATGAATACAGATGATGGTATGTAAAATTAATGCACAATTCTAAATGTGTGATTTTGTCTCATTCCAATTCTGCGGCAAAGTAACACTTGTGAAATATTGTAATCCTCTGGGTACTACAATCCCTGGGAGTAATGCCTACAACTGCTTCATGCTCTCTGATGTGTATTGCTTGGCGTAACAAATGGTGAGGATGTAATGTCAGGAATCACAAAGTTAGTGGAAGGGCTAATGTCCCTACGAAAACTTCTTTTATCACCTGCTTCTGACCCGTTATCAACTGTTTGGCTTGTTTCTAGTCTCTTTAAATTTTAAAGCGCCTGTGTGACCCAGGGAGTGCAGTTAGAGTTTGTGACAATTTTGTTGTTGCTGCTGCCATGCACTGTCAGACGTCTGCAGTGGCCACTGTCCCCAGGAAGCCCGTGGCATGAAAAATTCAGACTAACTCTACTTTTTAAGCCATTTCCGATGAAAAGCACACAGAAATGAAACGGGACTTATGCCAAATGAATATCATTGAATCGCTGATGTTTGTAACATTGAAATTATTTATAAAACACCAGTTCCATTTTAAGAGTAGCCATACCATGAAGTGTGCACTTACTCCTGTGAGAATCCTCTGAGGTTTCCAGAGCACTATCAGCCCAAACCCGAACAATAGAAAACAGAAGGCTCCAATCCAGTGGCTTCAGCTTTGCCTCTTTGATGCGAGTGTACGTTGCTTAGACAGGATGAAAATGAGTACTAATTACCCAGTCACAGCTGTGTATTGTTTAATCGATAACTAGGCTGACATGATGATGAATGTTTAATCTAAAAACAACTCACAAACCTGTTACGGGGATACTTTCTTAAGATAAAACACAAATGCTATGCGGATCCCTTGAAAAGAAAAACAAAATTCTCCATTTCAAGAGAAAATATTTTGAGGAGAATAGGAGCAAACAGGCGACTGTCGTGTTACAAGAATAATCTTCATTAAAATCACAGGCAACAACACCAGGCCAACACACAGCTCATTGGGAATGCAGTGTGAAAAGAGAGGCCCACAGATTATCACTCTGCGTAACTCATGTTTAATTTATCCAGGAGCAATATTGTCAAGAGCCCTACCAGTCCAAGGAACTAGACGCTGATAAAAGCTGGAATAAGACTTAGGGAAGCCCAAAATAACACAGGCTTTGAGTAAAATGTCACAAAATGGAGAACACACTTGAGAGTGGAAGCATTAGAGACATCTTCAATGTGTTTAGCGCAGCTTCACAGCAGTGTAATATAGCTGCTTTAGGATTGTTAATATTTCAAAAGATGACTTCTAAATGGAGCTGACGATAAAGTGTTCACACAACAAGCAGACATGATACACGGCACTTAACCTTTGCTCTGATTTGGAATGATTCTACAAAGTCCTGCACCTTCACAACAGACTGTGCATTGAATACTGTTTAAATCAGGGCAATGCGAGCAGAAAGGCAAAATAGTCTTACATTCGACTATAAGGAGTAACCCTAAACCAATTTCTGTGTGCTCTACGGTGTGCTTTCTTTCCTCCTCCTCCGCCTCCTCCTCCTCCTCCTCCTCCCCATGGCTGAGTGAAATGGAATTGCCTCTCACATTCAAAGACAGCTCTAGGAAGGTGATAATAGAGCTACTCCCTGCTGTCTGCAGGCAGGAAATAGGAAAGTGGCATATGGGGCCAGGAACCAAATAGAGAGGAAATGTGACCAGGCAAGGGAAGAAACTAAAGGAAAGGTTAATGATCAGTCCTGAATTCTACAGGGAAGAGAACCATGTTCCAAGTTGAGAGGAAAAATAAATGTGACATGATTTATGTCTCCGCCGCTCACATCTCGGCTGTCACAAACAAACACGTGGAAACCAGTTTTTTTTCTTGACAAACTTTGCCAGTTGTAAGGGCTGATAAAGAAACGCAGTAATCTGTTTGCTTTTTGTTTGTTTGTTTGTTTACAACATGGATGTTTAATCCATACAGCCGCGCAAGTGCTACTGGACACTGTATGTCTCAGAATGGCATAGAGATTAGAATACATCACACAGTGCCATTATCTCTTACAAATGATAAAGATGAGGAATACAGACAGTATCGTATAATCAACAAAGAGTCCATCTTCGCGGCCTCACCGGTGTTCTCCAACAACTACTCACTGGTGTCCTACTGCTGCCTTCATAGCAGCCCGACACGCTCTCCGGCCTGCAGCATCTCCAAGAGCCTTTAGGAACTGACCCACCCCTTAAATGACCAGGAAACTAAGCAGCTATGCTGGGACTAAATTAGACACTGGACACCGTACACTGATTCGTGCATGAGACAAGAACAAAAAAAAAGGAGGAAAAAAAGGAAAAGATAAATCATAGAATAGCTAAAAAACGTTTGCAGCGAATGTGTGTGAAAACATGAAAATTAGTGCTGTGGGTGCAATACAGTGGGTGTGTTATCATTAGGGGCGCTGTAGGCTACATTAGCAGGGAGTGAATTTGCTTTCAAATTTTCACCCTGTTACCACACCTTGGTTGAAATAGTTTATGCCCTTTCACCACAATGCTGGATTCCCAACCTTTAACTATCAGTTACATCTGCTGTAAAAAAAAAAAAGGAATCAATTTTGAAGCAATTTGCACTTGGTTTGAGCTGCTACTGCGCTTCTGATAACATTCATTGTAAATTGTCTTTTTAATTATCTGAGAGAACGGTTGACACCAAAAAAAGAATAAGATGAAAACTGACTGAAAGTGTGGAATCAGCTGTCATTCATAATGTTGAATTTAATAGCAGGCTACAAATACACATTATACATTAAATACACAGTACATTTGTTGAAACAGGTGCACAGATACACACTTACATAGGCACATCTACAGTATGTAGATCCTCAGATATCAGCAGATTAGATATAACTCTTGGCATGTACAAAAACACAGTTCAAACACTGGATTCAAATATCTTGCTGGTGCAGACTGTTGTAGCAACAGCTGGACATCAGAGACAAAGCAACATCTCACAGGCCCGCCTTTTCCAGATCTGACAGCTAGATCATTTGAAGCTGACAAGATAACACTTAAATGCAAAGGTGACATGACAGTGTCTTCAGAGCCAGATGGATCGATACTCAGCTTGGCTCGTCAGGATCTGAGCAGTGGTTCTGCAGCCATGTTATTTTGTTGGGTTTTTTTACGCTGCCATTTTGAAAATAGGGTATCATTGTCTGGCACAGTGTGTGGTACGTTATCAATGACCAGATTTCCTTTCTTATGTTGCAGCTGAAATATTGATACATTCAATTGAGAAAAACCGCTCAGGAGTCAAGAGAAGATGCAGAACCTTTTACTTATTTTTAAATTTGATAAAAGTCTTAATAGCACTATCGTTTAGTTTAAGCTACAGTTTGCGCTCTATAGATGTCCTGCAAGGTGCAGTGAGAGTAGCAACTGGTACAACCATAAGAAGATAGATATCCAGGTGACTAAAACGCTCTGCGCAAGAAGGTTTGATCAAATTCTGAACTAGTTGGTGGCCATAATTCTGAGACTAAAATGATCAATGATCCGTCAACTCATAGTCGCAGTCAAAAGGCGCTCAAAGAAGCCCACTTTTCCAAAACGCCCCGCAGTGAGACAGCCAAGAAGTCCCGTAGATCAGTTAGAAAAACTCGGCAAGTTGCCTTGGTGACCATCCAGGCTGCACCGACTGGCACTATCTCTATCTCCCCACCCCACCCCACCCTACCCTACCCCACCCTCTCCCATCCACATCTATACACTTAAATAAAAAATCGAATTCTATCTTTCAAATATTCAGCAGTCCCTTTTCCCTGGGAGAGGTAAGGAGTATTGTTGAATAATGCAGCCAGACAGGGATCTCCCAGAGCTGGTCTCTACAGGCATCACTGAGTAGCATCTATCACGGTGACATCATCATTCACACAAGGAGATATGATAAGACAGTAGTACACTACTCTACTACTTGAGCCAACTCTAAAGCAGGCAGTGGTGTTACTCATTTAAACCAATCTACTGGCCATCTGTTGATGCTAAAATCATGGTCTGACTGCCATTTCTAAATCAAACACCATCAGCTTGCCTTTATTGCTTTCTGATGAACGCTAACATGTTTTCAGGAAATAAATAAATAAATAAAAAATTGGTAGCTTGCGAGACATTCGCATATTCTCTTTTACCTTGTGTGATTCTGGTGGGTGTGTAAATGTAAAAACCACAGGGACAAGCAGCTATGGAAGAAGAAAACAACATCTACATGCAGCAGCAGCAGGTCTCTCTACCTTGCAGATTAGGGCACTGGGAGCACTTTGCAGGTTGTTGTCACAGGTATGACGAGGGAGAATTGCGCTTGCTATCCCCAGGTTACACAAGGTGTGAACAAAATATGCAGCCAATTTGTTTCATGCCGAATTAGAAGGGAAAGATATATTACAGAAATATGCTTTTGTTTATCTCTATATGTCTACCATTTGCTTTGGGTCTCCTGTTTACTATGTGTACTTTTTTCCTGATTTTATCAGTGCTTTAACTGTATTTGTGCTGATTGTAACACATGTGCTTGGAGGTATATCTGAACACGTATGTTCTGGTTCAAATGGTTATTTTAACTGGACCGCGAGTGACATCAAATCAACAACTAAACGCCAGGCACAGCATCAAGAAGAAACCCGTCCAATCCGATGAGCTCAATCAAATCACAAGGACAAAGAGAGAGTGTGAGCATTGGCACAGGAATTACTGATCTTGGGGGAATTGGCAAGACCAACAGCAGGCAAGTGTATTACATATGGCGTGCCATTTTCACAGCTTCCACAAAGAGAACACAAAAAGTGTTATATCTCACTATCTAAGACTAATAAACAACAACCCAGATATGCTGAATCTGTTTAATACTGTCACAAAGACTTGAGGTAAATGGAGCTTGTGGAAGACTTTTTGGTTGCATGTCTGAGCTGAGAGTACAGCGAGATGCTGAGCTGTGTAGTCTGAGCTGAGCAAAGACGGTAAATGAAGCCGTCCTCCCACTAATTCTATGAGGTGTCAGTCAGGAAACTGGCCTGCCAGGATGACTTTCAGCACTAATCAAGCCAGATGGTTTCTTAACACTGAATAAATGAATTGATTTGTATGTAGCATCTCTAGCAAGGTTCATACTGCTTCTACGCATGACACAAAGGTGGTCAGCATGAGAATGAGAGAGCTACGGTCTGCTAACCTTGACGAGGTACATTGTGAATCTCTTCAGTCCTTCTAACATGAATATGACTAACATCCTCGCAGTGTTTTGTATCTGTTATGTTGACAAAGTGCTAGGACGAGGCCTTTGTCGTCACAATTGCACACAGCTCACACCTCAAGTGTTATCTTCTGCGTCCTAACCCACTACACTTTATTACTATCATTAGATGGATCACTGCACTTTCCCTATGGTATGAACCGCTATCAATTATGCAGCCATCTTTCAATTATTGGGTATTGTGAAAGTACCTGCTAATGAATTGTGAAACTACTGTGTTATGGTGTGATTGTACTGAGCAATAACCAGCTACTGTACACTTTTCAATTAGATCTGGGTGGCGTTTTTCAGTCATTAAGAACATTTGGTGTAAGGATGTCCACCTTACACTTAGCCAAAGGTGTTTCTGCAGTTGCTGTTAGCCAGCAGCAGCTCAGCCCCAATGCAAAGCCACTGCTGCATGTAAGAGGACTCCGAGGACAACACAAGAGTACCCACTGTGATTTTCACTGGGGATTTTGATATTCGCACCTGTACTAGGTGTTGTTTGGGAGTCTGATAAGCATGTGTGAAACCAGAGGGGTGACTAGAATGGGAACCTTATTTGAGGGGACAGGTCTTTTCAGAACTATCTATCGAAGACAGCGTTGTTGTTGTGTATTTCCATGTATAACAATAAGAAGGGACAAAGCTAATCAAGCACGTGTAACTTAGATACCAGCCATGTGTCTAATTGAAGCTGCACATGGCCATATGGGCATGTGCGAAAAATAGAATGTCCAACAACTACATAAGGATTCAAGCAGCAGGTGGAAAAATAAAATATTTCCAACATCATTGCCAGTCTGGTAGTCAGCTACTACGCAGCTCGTGAAGTGAGGGTTTATCTCAAAGCAATTTAGACAATTCATACAAGACTCTACTATGAAAGACAATTTGCCAAGCAGTGTGTAAGGCAAAATCATTTTCAGTGTATGAAGAAATCACAGACCTTACAGTTACAGGATCAGAGGCTGAAAAACAAAGTGCATGAGAGTTGCTCCTCCTCTCTCTACATTGGTGATGTTCAGAGGCAGCCTGTTATTGGAGGTGTTAATTGGCAAATTCAGTACAAGTCAAGAGCATGTTCCCTGTCGTCCTCGCCCAGCAAGTCTAGGTCATTAAACCGAGAATGGATTCTTTCATGCTGCCTTAACCCTTGAATTGCGAGTTACCATTCCGCAAACATCCCCATGCTCCATCCCACCCCCATGTGTCATGATGAAAAACAACCTACACTGATTCAACGGCGACAATAAAATAACAGGAGGATGACATCTTGAGAGCCAGACTTTCAGTCGTACAATTATTTCAAATTGGCAGCCAAATGTCTTCAAAAAGTTCAGAAGTTTACAAATGTCCAACACTCCAACCCTCCACAAGTAAACATGAAGAAGTAGTCTTTGCTGTGGCGGCTGAACAATGCGATTTTCAGAACAATGGCATCATCAGACTCCACCGATCAGTGCTTTTGTGTTCTGTGTATTGAACGAGCCTGAAATGTGAGCCTCCTCTGGGGTTCTGGGTGCGATCTCACCACTGCCTCTGTCATCACTTGCTGTGACTGCCAAATCTCTGCTCCAGAAATCAGGGCTCTCAGACCAGCACTGAAACAAACACAATGGAGAAGGGCTGTTCAGAGACTTTACACAGGCAGCGATGGCTTCAACACATTTAATCGAACACAAAGTCGGCTCCGCCACTTCTGCACAGAGAGCACGAGGAGCCCAACGCATGGCAAGACAACTGTGAGGTGATACTCTCGGCTCGCAACGCCATGAGAGTTGGCAGTCTCTCATGCCAACGGTGACCAGTGCACAGACAGCTGAATATGCTTCTCTCCTAAGTTGTTAATTATCGAAATGACATTGATGTGAAGAGGGCATTCTAGCCAGGTGACCTTAATCCACTTGCTATCTCTCTGTTTTGTTTCCATTTGATTAAGCCCTTTAACAATCTCATTTTCCCCCCCACCTCTTGTGTTATATCTTCTTGGCAATGGCACGATCTGATAAACATTGTTTAAATATTCTAACAGTAATTGTTGTAAAAAAATGACTTGGCGGAATGGTGCCTCATCTGTCTATTGTCTACTACAATTACAATCCAATTACTGGCCAATAAAGGAAAAAAAAGATCTGTTTGTTGAGGTATTCCAAATATTATTGTTGTTTAAATATTATATTTTAAGCACTAATTTCTTGATATCAGTTTATGGCAGAAGACAAACACAGATGTGATGTCTATGGCAATACAAGAACAATTGCTGGTAACTGTGAATAAAAACCTACAGTATATTTATTATATACAGTATTATATAAAGCAAAACAGGAGGCAAGATTAAGCACTGATAAATGGCAATTAAAATAACATAATTAAAGGACAAATACATAATTTTTGACAACATTCAATTGAAGTAGAGATAAAAATTGAAAATAGCTATTTTCACGTTTTTTGCAAACCACAAAATATAGGCCCGTTTTACATCTGTGTCTACAACCATTATGGAAGCAAACAAACCATCATCATAAAACAATAGTAATTGTTCAGTTTAAGAAAAACAAAAAAGGCCTGTCAAGCAGTTTGGTAGTAACAACAGGTTCCAACGTCGTAGTTTGATATTTGGGACTATTCTTGGATTATGGGTTTCTTTTATCGCACATTTAATGTAATAGTGCTTTCAACTTTACCATTTTAGTCACTGATTGTGAAAAAGTGTCATTCTTTCCCAGAATGAGTGTAGATTTTAAATGTTCTTTAGCTGCATTTTCCATTCTTAAACACTATTGTAGGAGCCCTGCTTTTTGCCATATGTGACAGTATTTACTTCAGCCTGAACGCATCTGAAGAGATGTGCTGCATACATACGGCCTAGCATGGTATTATGCATATCATTCATGAAATAATAATGCTGGATCTGATTTGTATTTTTTTTAATCAATGAGTTACTTATTCAAAACCTGTGGCAATAAAGTTTCTCTTTTGAAAATTCATTTTTTAAATATTATGCTTCTAGTGCTTAAGTTAATCTGTCTTTTTCCTCTGTCTTTGTTCATTTTCTTTACTTTAACTTTCATTTGCGTTTGTAGACAGTCGGTGCATTTATTAAGTGTCATGGACATTTGGGTATATACTGTAACAGCCATTGAAATTACATTGTCACCGTCTAAAATCGCAAAATGTATTCTATTGATTTTTTTTAATTACATTACCACACATATATTCTGTATTACACCATAGTGGCCTATTATTCCAGCCAAACACTCCAGTACAATGAGCTCATCTTCAGCAAGTACAGGCTGATATCACAGGCCACAGAGACCAGTCTCTGCATAGGATAACCTGCAAGCTCACATAAGCAGTGGAAGAGTGCCAGAAGCTATAATGTGCGTCAGTTCTCTCCCTCTCTTCTTGAAAATGACTGTGGTCCCCTGAAGCCGGTGACTTCCCTGTCTCCCCGAACTCTCTGCAGCACTGACTGGTGGTGCAGAAGCACTGCTGATTAGCATGCAGTAATGATGGTGAGCTGGTCTCCATTGTTCTAACACCTCCCCTCTCCTCCGCACCAATCTGTCACCATTCAGTGGGCTAGAGCTGCTTCAAATGCTTCTCTCCACAAATGAGATGGATAATTAGTTGCCCCTCACGAATGCTGCACTCTTCTCACCCCTGATTGCTTTCACCTTCTTGCTCCTGGCAATTTTGACACCTTGTAATCAGCCTGCTACTTCTCCGTCTCAATCCATACCCTTTTCCTTTTTTTTTTTTGGTCCACTTTCAGTTTTTTGTAGCTCTTAAATCTAGTTCAAATCTACGGCCTCTGGTAGCAAATGTCCCAAGGAGAAAGATGGCACATGTATCTCATATTCTACTGGAAATGATGTCAACAACAATGCCTTAGAGCTAAAGTGGAGTTTTCTCAAACTGTTCACATTACTGTATACACAAGCGAGTAAATATACAGTGTACGGAAACACACACACACACAAAACCTAGCTGTCAGTATGAGTTTCCTCTTCCAAATAACAATGAATGACAACATAATTATGAGCAAGCAGCTGTTCATGATCCCAGAGAGAAAAGCATGCAAGCTGCACAATGTTCGACTCTTCACAGATTAACCAGAGAGGATCATTAGGGATATGTATTTGCCAAAAAAAAAGATCTGAATAAATTCTCCCCTCAGCATCCATGATGTAATGTGAAATGTAAAATTGTGCAATTTATACCATCAAAAATGAACACACATTATGTTTAGCACATCATATTAGATAAATATGTAATATTCACCTTTGTAAATACACCAAATGACATGCATGATGACTCTTTTCCTTCACATATATCTTGTGTTGTGTTTTAGTAGTGCTCCTCTATCTTAGTCCATTGACTCACTAGTTGGGAATAGTAGATAGCTATCCTACATCACAGTTTTTACACCCTTCTGGGCTATTTATGAAACATAGTGAAATGCTCAGTTTACAGTTGAAATAACAAGTAAATCAGTCTATTAAGCAGTATTTGATTATGAGAAGTGTTATAATGCTAAAACACAAAAACACGTCAAAAATGGATGTTTGTCTTGATAGTCTCTTTAAAAGGAAATTGTTGCATGTTAATGAAAATTATGTTTTAAAATAAAACTGTATAAACATGTTAAAGTTAATGAAAAACACATCTTGTCCACGTTATGTCTTCGTGTACTGATACAAAGAGTATCCCAACCTGTTTTGTATTTGCATGCTGAAAACGCTTCATATGATAAAAAAATGTTGCAAGAGTAAATGTCAGCTTTATTTGCTCATATAGACCATAGTATGCATCTTCGTCACTTAGTACTAGAGTAAAATCTCAGCATAATATTAGAAAAATATAATGGGCAGGAAAGTGTACCATTCAATTTTTTAGTATTAAATAAATGGATTCAAGTCTTATTACAGTGTCATTTCAAATCCAGTACAGCGCATATGCTTCATGGCAGGCGGGACTAGACCATGAATACAGTAAGTCTTGGAATAGTTGTGGCCTTGGCCTGTCAGCCTCTGCTTCCACTGTCAATTGTCGGCTTCATTCGTAGGCGAGAAATGCGAGTAGAGGTGGCTGTTCATTCGGTCCTGAGGAACCACAGCCTTGCAGAAAGCACATTTATCCGGACTGCTGCTCTGAGGCGTCGCCAGCTCTGTCCCCGCGTCAACTGCATCGCATAGCTCAGGGCTCCAGAGAGGCTGCACAGCAGGATGAACCAAAGAAAGCAATATATTATTCATGCTCTAAAACAATCCTTACACTCACTCTATTAAAGCAGACCGGGCCACTTGGCCTTCAGGTTGAAGTATCTGCTGCTTTAAGGAACATGTCCTCTGCCAGCCCAACAGTCTGCACCAATCCTCGGCGACAGCAAAGAGAAAAGGCTACGCTCAAGTGTTTGAATTATTTTACCATTTGTGTCCATCTAAACTATCAAATATTGCATATTATAAATGCCTACCAACGTTTAGATCTTACTGCGTGTCATTCACATTTTTTTTTATTAGGCATTTATACACATCAGCAAATAAAATCCCACTCAACCATCATACTTGTTTCATCAGATTCAGACATTGTAATGTGCTTCCATCTGGCTCACACTTTCCAGCAAAGACGCCAAATATAACCAGAGCATCCATGCTTAAGTAAAAAAAAAAAAGATTCAGCACACATTACACAGTAATACGTTTCAAATTAAGCCAAGGGGATTTTTTTTTTTTTTTTGGACTTCACAGTGTTTCACTCCTCCATTAGCAAAGACCAATCAGAAACTGATAATTTGCTACTAGTTTTCTCAGACCTTCTCCTGTGATTCTCACCTGCTGGGGTCCCCGTACACTCTCCTGGGAGAGCGAGGGTGATGTTGAGTGGGAGGGGGATGTAGGGTAAGCAAAAGGCATGGGCAGTTCCAAGGGCTCCTCCTCTATCAGCGTGGAGGGGACCGTGCCGAGATGCTGCTTCAGGGGCATGGTCAACCCAACGTGTCTCTCTGGAGCACTGTTCAAGAAGTCGTATTCAAAGTCCTCAGAGGGCGGGAATTTGACACTGAGTTTGGTGAGAGAGTCTACTAAGTCCCTGTCCTCAGGGCTGGCGCCGCGGGACGCCAGAGACGTGGGCGGGAGTACGATATCCACTGCTGACCTTAGCGCTGAGGAAAAGGGTGTCTCTGCCTCTGCTGTACGGTCTGTGCACTGGATGGGCATGGAGAACCGCTGATCTGTCAGACGGCAGAAAAACATGAGATTTTACACAGTTTATCTGTCTCAGTCAACACGTATTCCAGCGCTGGCTTTAAGGACATTTGAGCTTGGCAATGTGTGCGAGAGGTCGCACACATTCAATCTGAGTGCTTTCAATACGTAGAAAAATAGCTTACACTTCAGTGTAGTTCACACTTTGTATTAATTATTATATGAATAATTATGTTTAAATGATTAATTAAACAGCTGGTATCCATCATCCATCCATTTTCCTCCGCTTATCCAAGGGTATCCATCATTTGTCAGTGAAATGATTAAATGTGTTTATCCATGCTATTTTCGCAGAGGTGGCCAGCCATGGTTCAAAAGGACAATGAGGCATTCAAGTACAGTCCTAATTAAGGTGTCGCCAGCTAATTATCTTAAAGAACAAAGCAAAAGATAGTAAACTCATAAGCTGTTATGGCATATACAAACCTATTTCAATTAAACACATTTTCAAGTAATTGAATTAGGAAAACAAGCAGATTTAACTTCAGGCCTTAAATAATAATTGGTAATAATTGGTAAATATCAATATTACCGTTTGATGGATCATTTCCTCCATGAATTCTTTTTAGGTGATCTTTTTGTCTTCTGGTTAGAGTCCGAATCTGACGAAATTTCCCTTGAATTGCTTCAAATGCATCCAGCATGCCCTGACTGACAAACAAATAAATAAAGAGTGGGTGGGGGGGATTCATTCTTTAACTGTAATGTCAAAAATGTTTTTAAAAATTAAGTATTTGTACAAGGACAGACACGTACTAGTCAACGCTGCTGTTGGCTGGCATATTAGGAGCAACAGTGCCCATATTCTCCTGAAAACAGACATAGTGCATTTATAGTTATCATCAGCAACAATTATCTAAGAGCATATTGATAATACATCTGCAGTTTTATTTACACATCACAGATTTACTGGTGAAAAATGTTTTCAGGCTGAAAGCTGCTCAACAGCGATATTATCCTCTAGCACCACCTGGTGAAGTAAAAGTGGATACACCTTGTGTGGAGAAAAATACAGAGGGTGGATACTATTACAGCAGCAAAATAATGTCTTCCTCTTTTGTTTGAATCTTTGGAAATCAAATGAATGGATGCATAATAAAATGATTAAAACATTTGGACATTCCCTTCTGATCAGAGCGAATGACTTAACAAGAATGTCTCTTAACTACCATGTAAATTATCTGCAAACTAATTTAGAGCTGTCTAAACAAGGGTCAGAAACACTAGAAAAAAAAATGTCTGTTTGCAGGTTGACTTGTGCTGTACAGTCAGAGAGGTACTGAGGTGAAAGAAAAAACAGCATGAATCACATATGGATCTACCATATTTTGAGCCTCATAGTTGCTGCTAGATTCACTTTCCATCGGTGTTCCTGTAACATCCTTGTTGACACAAGTGCAACAACATCAAGCAGAAGTACTATCTGCTTGTGTATTTGTATGTGAGAGGAAGCTGCATGTATGCCTGTGTGTAATTTCACATTGGAGAATGAAGAAAAACCTGTTTTGGGGCCATTATATTGCAGTTTTCACACAGAAAAAGCACACTGTTGCACAGCAAACATACCGGGTACTGTATTTTCCTATAAGCGCTGGCCCCATCAAGGAGATGGTTGCAAGGCTCACATTTCATCTCGCCTTAGGATCCGGTGAAAAACAGTGAAAATTAACAGTTTGTACAGGAGGCAATGCTGGATGAAACAGGTTCAGTATAATTTCTGAGTCCATTTACAATGTCTTGTCCATTTCAATGCCCAGAATGCAATGCAAAGCAAGAGTACATTATCTTGTCGACATTTAAGCAGAGAGATCATCTGGAATGTCTCACTAACCTGATGGTTGCCTTGTTGCTGATAACTTAGCTTCAAGTTTTGAAATCAACTGCTGCTGGTCCTCTATCTGCTTTTGAAGTTTCTGAGTGTATCTCTCATAATATTCAGTCTGCAAAAATGAGGTTTCTGTTATATTTCCAGCACACGTGTCTGTGCGTGTCACATTGTTATATACATGTATAACTAATAATCATGCTGTCAAAACAAGACGTCTTGCTGTTTGACTGTTAACAAATATTAAAACGGGTAATCACACTTTAAATTTGTTACAAAACCTTTCTTGTGAAACCGGCAGTGCGAGCTACTCTGTGACCTATTTTTGGTTCCTATATTGGCAATGTTTGGCACAAAGATGGAAAAGGCTGCACTCCTCATGTCGTTACCATTTGCTGCAGCTCCATTTTAGCATTGTCCTTTTCAATGGAGGCCTGGCGATAAGCTTCAAAAGCTTTGTTGAGCTGGTCTCCGATGTTCCTTTCCATGCCGTGTGCTCCACAATCATCACTGACACAGCAGACATGAGCCCTATGAGTGACATGCCAAACAGTTTTTAAAAACATACTAAAAGTCCACTCCAGAGGAGGCACAGAGACAGCACTTTCTCGGAGAAGAAGAGTTAGTGGCTCTGTATTTGTATTTGTTTTATAATGTGTCTACGCATGGTCAACTTGTCTTCACGTGCTCGGTGCAGAATTATTTGCCTGATTTAAATAAGATGCTGATGCAAAAACTCTGCCAAATCTGAGTTAACATACTTGTTAATCTAGCAGAATATTCCAGTGTAATATCAGTTTAAGTGCAAGGAACAGCAAAGTTCCATTCGCATTTCAGCAATCGATGCCCTTTTCTAGTTCTGTGAGAGAGGATGTGCTCAAGATGTTGCTGAGCAGCTGAGACAGAGAAAAGTACTGACAAAAAATACACAAATACACTTACTCAATGCATTTGCAGTTTCTTGCACAACTCGTGGAAGACCACTGACCTAAACAGCCCTTACATGTTGTTGGGGTTTTTTTGTTGGTTTTTTTTTGTCTCTTCTTGTCCACTGACTTTCAAACTACTTTTGAACAATTTTGGGGCAACTGCAGCCCCACGCTTTACTGTTAATGTCCCCGGTAACAAGGACGCGATGAGGTGATGCAAAACAACACAAACAAACAAACAAACAAAAAAGAGGCTGGAGTCCGTTTCAGCCCGAGCTGCTCATTAGTTATAGATCAACCTGTCAGCGACCGTCCTGGATGAAGCCTGCAGCCTGACGTTGGAGCCCACCGAGACACGGCAGCTTTAAAGTGCCATTCAAACCCTAATCCGCATAGTTCCGTATTCCTTAAACCTTGGGCATAGCTCATTCAACCGGTGGTGGATAAAGCGACCGAGCAACAACTCCACACATCAGTCCCCCCGTTCGCCGCCAGTGTGTCCTCTTACCTTCATCCGCCTAACTGGTAAAGTCGCATATATTGTTTTGACACCGCCGCAGCGTCGTCGCCTGATCTTCAGATGCAAAGTTACGAAGCGCCGGAGAGGATATGGCCGTGTGTGTTTTACATAGCCGAGTTGAGTTGGGAACTTCCCTCGGGGAATCCCCCGGCTCTGTAGACTTCCGCCTTTGCTCGAGCCTGGCCAATCAGCGCGCGGCTCGGAGGAGCGCAGGGTGGTTAGCTGGTTGAGGGTTCTTCCAGCCTGCGCGTCTGCAAACCGACCGTGTATAGCATGCGAAAACTGTCCCCAAACCAGGGTTATACATATACGCTGTGCTCATTTTACTCGCCAACATTTTCTTCTTGCATTGCCGAGCGCTCAGCGAGTTCCGTCGGCAGGACTGAGCCTGACTCGTTGTAACTAAAGCCGAATGCACCGTGAATGACACGAGCGACAGCAGCGGGACTGCAGCGAGTTCGGGTTTGGCAACAGGCCGTTCATTGACTGTATACTGCCTTTGGCGCTAAACTTTGGAATAGTTCATCTCTCAAGTTTAGATCATCCAAAAAATAAATAAACAAACTAAGAGTCGCACATATTTGCTGGCTTTTCGCTTTTGTTGATGTTGTTCCTTTTTGGACATACCTAGGTAGTGATAACAAATATGAGGCCTTTTTCACAGAAGACATTTTGACATGTCATACTCTAGTGGATAAAGTAGTAAATAATGATATTGACGATGACTGAATTTCATTTCGCAGTTTTGTTCTACAGTCCTGGTATTGTGCATGTTGGCTCACTTACTGGGACACTTGAACAGAACAGAGCCGTCGTCATGTTTGTATAGTAACCTGTGCTTTTCCTACTATGGCAAATCAGAATGGCTGCTGAAAAATAGGCCTATTCAACTGAAATATTTAAACAAAACGTCTCACTAATACACGCAAGACTTACTACTATACCCTTGCTTTTCAAAACTGATGGGAGCTTTTATGTTATAAGTTTTGAAAATGTTCCTCTTTACAGATTGGATTGTAGGATTGAGTCTTATAGGTCATCTCTTGGCCAATATTCAATCTCAAATAACCTTAATAAAGATTTATGGCCATTCCATGTCATCAATCATCTAAATAAAATGTTTTGACTTTGACATCTCACATGTTGCAGAGTTGCAAAGCCCAAATAAGGAGGTCTATGTGACATAGCTGACCACTGGGCTTACTATGAACATTTTTAATTTAACCACAGCGATTTAACAGTGATGTCAGTGTGTACTGAATGCACACTGAGTACACATGTACATCACTGCAGCAAGGTGACAACTATCACCACTGGAGGTCGGCCAAAACAAGTTAGCATTTTAATTAGTAAGCAAATATATGAATGAGACTAATCAAGACTGAGAGTCGCCTCACTCCTGTGCATATGCAGAAGGAATACGAATCTCTCCCACAGACTGTTTATAAGATCAAGATCAAGATATCTTTATTATCCCCTAAGGGCAATTTGCAGTTCAACATAGGCAACGTCCAAGACAACAACACAGCATAACAACACAACCAAAAAATCACATCACAGATGTGACTCTATGTTTTTCCCATACAGTGAAACCACAACCGCCCAGGCAAGATTTGGTTATCTGCTCCACATTACGCCTTGAAAAACACCATTATGAAAAGAAAACAGCAAAATTCCACAATTCCTAGCATTGGTGGGGTACTTCTGTAAAAGTTTAGCTGGCTTCCAAAACACAATAGTTGACCAAAGAGACAGTGGACTGTGACAATGGGTTGCTAAAGCATGTGTTAGGTACAGAACAGTACCTCAGCACAGAGGAGCCCACATATAAGCTCCTCCAACAGATTTCCTCAAATGTGAGAGCACGTGAGACAAATATTTTATGAAAAACAATATATTCTCAACAAAACAATTCACATGTAGATTCAGTGAGCCTACCTTGTCTGTTCATCAACAAGCATTACCAGTATCTAAAGGTGTGCTTTGCTGAGCTATGGTTCCCCCGGGTGATATTTAACGTTAAGAAAGTCATTTGTGGCCACAATTATACCACATGAGATCAGGTTCTTGTGTTGTGGCCAAGACTCAGTAACGTGATGTTAGTGCCTCCTTATGCTCTCAAAACCCATTCACAGCCAAACTTGTGCAATCAAATGACAAAGAAATGCTGACTGATGATGATAGAATATTTTGTTGTTAGTAAAAGTTGGGCCACAGCCACCTGTGAACGGTGAGGTTCACATTGCTGTACATAGTTGCTCTTTTTTTGCAGCACGTTTTCATTAGGCATTGATATAGACTGTTAACATTATGTTTATGTCTGGGCTTAAAACATAAACATTCATACATTAATACTGCAGTGGCTGAAGTTGGTTAATGGTTAATGCCCTTCCTGCTTCTATACTAACTAATGCTCTTACATTTCAACAAACCTCTGTTGTTGTATGCGGAGGAGGTATGACTGCACATGCTTTAGGTTCTGTGACCTTGATGCACCCATGTCCCAGACTGCAAAAGGGAGTTTTTCCTTGCCACTGTCGCCTAGTGCTTGCTCATGGTGGGAATTGTAGGGGTCTCTGCAAATAAAGTGTATGGTCTAGACCTGCTCTAAATGAAAAAGTACCCTGAGATGACTTTGTTGTGATATGGCACTATATGAATAAAACTGAGCTGAATTGTGTGCCAAAGTGAGAGGTCTCTCTCCCCAGCATCTATATCCAAGGACAACCCAAGAAATACTTGGAGGACACAAAGATGACCAGTAGATGGCAGCTAAGAGTAATTTATTGAGATGCAGTATATTCTTAAAGTCCTTAACTTAAAGTTAAATATACTAATTAACCTTAAGTTATTGAAGATTGCCAGAAGTGTCAGTGTGTTAGCAGTGTAAAATTACATTAAAAAAATTAACTGAAATAAACTGAAAATTAACAGATCCCCTTGTGCTGATATCCACAATTTCCATGTAATATTTTCCAAATGTATATGAATATACTGTATTGCCAGTTGGCATAATGTAATGAGATTTTTTAAAAATGTCCATATATATGGTACTGATATCTTACATTACTTAAAGCCCCTTTAATATCTGGGGATGTGGAAATGCCATTTTTCTTAATAACAACAAAAAACGTTCTTGATACAACATTTTTTGAAGTCAACAATGTGATAATTTACTGCAGATAACAATTTATCATTAGTGAGATTTCCAAACATGTCTCAAGTAGCTTCAGATTTTTCTGATACATTTGAAATATGTTCAGTTGGTGTACAGGACTTTTTGTACCTTCCTCGTGGATATATGGCAGAGTCTCCTGCAATATTTGTCATTACCTAACTTTCTCACGTTTGTTACCTTACCTTGCTGGAATTTATGATTGACAAATTTATTTCCTTCCTGTGAAAGAAACTGATGTATCATGCCCAGAATGGCACAGTGTTCAGCAGTTTATATTTTAAAATCAACTAATGTTAACTTCTTGGATGTAAACAAAAACAGCTAACATACCTTTTCTTTATGTTTTGTAATGGTTGTGCACGGGGAGGTACATATTCTGTTAGGTGAAATGAGCCACGGACGTTTTCCCAGTCTCTGATTTTATAACTCATTTAATTCAGGATAAGTGGATGAACAGTTTCAGTATGAATTAGTGCAGCCTTGTGGCCGGTCCAGCACCGTGGGACTCCAGTTGCTTGGCTCCTCTGGGGATCATTTTCTGGAGTCCTGCCACAGAGATTATCGTCTCTGACCCTCACTAACATTCCAACCTCAACCTCTGTTCCTCCTTAGAATGACTTAAACTCCCAGAGCGCAACAAACTACCTCAATTCATATATTAAAAAAAGAACAATAAAAACTCTTTGGAAGTGAACAGCAGGTTGTCTTCAGGATTTCACATTTTTCAGGGTTGCTTTGAACTCTGGATTTATTGCAATCTGACATAACTCTCATCTTGTGGTTCTGGTAAAGAAAAATGTAATTTAGACTGTGAGATACTGATAAGCAATGATTTGATAACTGAACATGGGGTGAGACATATGAGTAATTTCAATGACCACACAATCATTCATACCCTTTCTCTTTCTGTTCAGTCCTCAATCCTTCCTTTGTTCATCTTTCCTGAGGAGGAAATTCTATTACCCAGCCGGCTGCTCAGGATATTAATATGTTACATAAAAACCATCAAAGTACCAGATGGAGGGGGGGGGGAATCAGGAATATTTCTGCAATTCACTCTTTATCAACTTTTCCTGCCATGCCTGGGTGAGAGTGAACAACACTAAAGATGAGAAAAGTGCAAACATGATGAGACAGATTTGTGAATAGTCTCTTCCCTTTCATGTGGTGATCTGCTCTGTTTGATCTCTCTCTCTCTCTCTCTCTCTCTCTCTCTCTCTTCCTCTCTCTTTCTCTTTCTTTCTTCCAAAGTAAGTACTGGATGTACTTCACTCTCCCATGGTGTGACTCATAAATCATAATTGCCTCCACAAAGCTCCACCATGTATTACAGTCAGCTCTCACGTAGGCTGTGCAAGTGTGCCATCACTTGTCTCACAGTGAAGCAGCATTTCCGTCAATAATATGTGCATTTCCTGAATTGTGAGACCACAGTGTATTAGCTCTTCAACAACCCATGCACACTGAATTGTTGAAAAAGGGGAACACACTGGGTGCTTCACATTCATTATAAACCATTGTTTCCTGCAGACCTGCAATCAATCTTTGTTACACATAGCCACTTAAAACAGATATATATGTACAGAATAAAGTGAGCAGAGAGGTGTTTTTCTGTTGAGAAATGACTCCCCCAAAGCGGCTTTTGTCTAATACACTGACCTCACCACTTACAAGAGGACATCAGTGGTGCAGAGAGGCCTCATACATTTTCAACAGAAATGATCTCTGGGGAGATGCAGTGTCTTTTTCCAGCACCATCCTGTTTACTGTGGGGAAGACATATGAAAGGGCCAGATGTGGCTTTTTCACTCTTTGTCCATTATAGAACATTGGTGTATGTGGTTTATTGAATGATCTGTGCCCTCTATTAGTAGGATGAGTGGGTTATTTGTATGCCAAATACCACAATGTATCAATTGACGCAATAATCTAAAATCATAATCCCCAAGCAGGTAATCCCATTGTCCTTTGCGACGTGTCAGTAGTGAACCGCAGACTAAGCTCGCTGTTATAGAGAGACCCTGTTCTAGATACACATCACACTGGAGCCTGGTTGGAGCTCAGCAGTAAGTCTTGAGCCAATGAAGGGTCCATCCATGTTTCCTCTGTGTCTTGCAAAATAAACAATCTGCTGTAGGTCTGCAGAGACACGAGATCAGACAGAGGGCAGAGCTGAGGACTGTGGCATGCGGAGGGGGAGGGGGAGGGGGAGGAGGGGGAGAGGAGGAATGCAGGGGGAAACACATGGATCAGATTTCAGGAGCCCAGAGAGAGGTGGTGGAGAATGGAGAGAAACCTTTCTGTCAAGAGACCAAGAAACTATAAATGGAAGAGAAAACATTTATAAAAATCCAATTTCTCCTTACCTCTTTACTTTGTCCTCTCACATATTTTCTTCATACAAATGCTTGCATTCCGCATAGTATTGTGTTAGTTATTAATCCGAATTGTAGTGCCAATACTATTGATCTCGCTATCTACAATTTGTGTGTGTGTGGGGGGGGTGTTTCCTGGAATATGTGAAAGTAGGTGTGTGCATGTGTGTGTGAGATCAGAGCAGACCACTGAACTGCTTTGGTTTCCATCAAAAGCTAAAGCCGCACACAGTATTGTTTTTGTTGAGGCTCTGGCCTCAGGGGCTTCCTGCTATTTGAAGAGGATGGGGCACACAGGGATGAGTATGTTTAGGAACTCTGAGAAGATTCTGTTGTTCTGAGAATCTTACACAATGTAACAATTTACTCTAACTCTTTCAGGGGCATTTTATGATCATTAGCGGTCCTGGACTCTGCAATGCACATATAGACTCTTGTAGGCTAAGGTCCAGGAAAGTTCAAAACAAGCAACAGACCTATGCATTATTATTGTGTGTTAAATCAATCATGTTTATTTGTACCTTCACAGTGACATAAATAAGATATTGCTCTTAACAGTTGATGCAGAAAGACTTCCTTGCATGCTTATATAATTTCCTGATTGATAGTGAGAGGAAGTTCTCTCCCTGTTCCTGTTATGTAAGAGCCAAACCACAGACCTCCCATTGAACAAAATGTAATTTACATTGTGTGCAAGGTGAGGAACAACCAAACAAATTCTGACATATCTCTTTAATAGTCCTTTAAAGAGATGATCAACCATATATCCTTCAAATAAATTCATTCATTCATTCAATATATCACTGAATCACTATGATGCCAAAAATAAGAAAACTTCACTTGTGGTGAAATATAATTAAACTTTACCTTAATTAACCTTTTGCAAATACTTATTTTATTTCACCACAGTCAAACCAACCCAAACTGAGCCAACAATCTATTACTGGTTGTCCTCAAACACGTGCATTGATTTCTAATTTGTCAGTATAAGATAAGGCATTTCACACATCCAAAATCAATAGTGATGTGGACAGGGAGGGTCACAGCGTTGTGTGTTTCCCACAGAGGGTGAGGTGATATGGATGTGATGGGAATATCTGAATAGCCCACTGAATGCTTTTATTTCTGTCTCCGTGGGAATGCTGGGTTAGAACACAATTTAAATGTTAAACACAAATTCCCTGATTATTACTATTCTAAATACCTGGCAAACATGGTACAGTGGGTTGCATAATTATACTGTATGCTCTTAAGGGATTGGTTGGACTTGATGAGGCATGTGGGATGATATCAGTAGTGCAAAATGTCTGGGGAGATGGAACAAAACTGAAGAAGTGAAGGGGCATATGAGGTTGAGAAGAAAGTCCCTAGCTGACCTACACATATCTCGACTCACATAATGAGCTCGTGAACATTTTATCAGCAGGAGATTTAAGGCTCCAGATAGGCCATTTCTACCAGCAACAGGAACACAAAGCATACATTCACACTATCAGTTATCCTACATTGAGTAGGAAATCATATGTTTTGGCACATTAGTGCACTTTTAAACACACGTCTTGAGGGGTTCTCAGTGAATGGAATTTAGAATGGGACCATTCATTCATGGCGTCTCTGTTAGGGATGGTAGCACTCATCTGAGATTATTTAGCAGATGACCAATCAAAGCATTGTGTGTATAAAAAGTGAAAGTGCAAGCTACAAAATAAGTTTGTTTTTTTGGGGGATTTCTGATATTTTTATAGAAATGTTGCCACAAAGTACCAGAGGGCTGCCTATTGTGACATATCAACCGATGTGCAAAAGTCTCCTACTGTGATCCCCATAAATTATATTCCACGGAGGGTTATATTTTGACCTCACATTTTTAAGCATAACAATTGTAAATGTTGTTTCTGGAGGATGGGCTGTCCTGATTTCATTCTCTCTCAAGAATATTTTAAAATAAAGCATGTTATGGATAAATATTGTTCATAGATAACAACTCTTAGCAAAGTAGTGATCATTTGGTAATCTTTTGGCAATAGTTGATGGAAGGCTGCCTCCACCAAAGTAAACTTTAAATCATTGTCAAGGTGAATGCATTAACTACCGTGGGATGGGAATGGGAATGGGAACAATGGTATTATGCTGAGGCTGAAAAGCAACATACAATGTTTACAATAAAGTTTGGAGAGTTGCCTGGCAGCAGAATGTACACAATGAAACAGCCCAGTTGCGCTGCTCTTTATGTCGGTGTCAGGCCTGAAAGAAGAACTGCCATTGTACACATGACTCTCATTCTCGGGACATTTGCCATGAGCAAAATGAGGGCCAAGCTGCACCAAAACTGAAAAAAATAACCTTTCCTGCTGCTGCCAAGTTTTTCTTATATTGGAAAGTGTGAAATATGAATAAAAAACACCTTATCATGCAAAGCCCTGTATGTGAGGACAATCTTTATAAGCTGACACTGTAAAAGAAGTCTACATTGCGTGCTATCGTGTAGGCCTATAATGTGTCAATAACATTTATTTTTTGTCTTTATGACATTTTAATCACTTCATAAAGTGATTATGGGGAAGATGTCAGGGATCAATTTACTGAATTGTCATTTATCATCAAAGCGTTAGCACGTCTTTTCATACAGAAATAACAAAGAATTACGAGATGTAATAATGACAATTTCACATAAGGTGGTTGCAGTGATTTTCAATTTCCTGCTTCTTGATTTCTTAATTGCCTTTCTTAATTGACTATGAAAGCCACTCCAAAATAAATTATGTAATAATTTCATAATAATAATAATACTGTCACACTTATCCTGAATCTGCAGTAAAGGATGTGCTGTAAATTATTATGTACCACATTGTGAGGGATTCCAATGGTTCCTGTAATAAAGACAATAAAAGATTATGTAGTTATAACATCTAATCATAAACTATAAAGTATTCAGTTACGCATTCAAAAAGAGCATCCTCAATTGTTCATTATTAGACGGAACCATTAAGGTGACTCGTTCACTTTTGGATCGTTAAGCAGGGCTGTCATGAACATCACCCCCACATCAGCTCCTCAATTAAAGACCAGAGTTGTGAATGTAGGGTTAAGGTGGTTTGTATTCCATAGACCTCCCTGCGTCATCAGTTGTCTTCGCAGTTGGATAGAGGTCTAAGTCAGGGCCCTCCTCCGCCAGTTAGTTAGGGTTAGAAATCAGGGTTAGGGTTGGGGTTAGGGGTTAGGGGTTAGGGTAGGGGCATTTCTTCAGCGTGACACACACTCAAAGCTCTTTTATGTGGGTCAGGGGAAATTAATCTGCTGCTGCCAAAGAGGGGTTACATGCCCCAACTCAAACCTTCTATACGGGCTGCGAGGCTCAGAGCTGTTACTAAAAGCCTCCTGGAGCTGCTAAAACTCTGCACAACAGTGATTGAGGTGGTGCCACTTCTCAGGAATCTAACACACAGAGGAAGTGAGGAGAAAAGACACTCTCTCTCTCTCTCCCTCTCTCTCTCTACCTTTCACAGAATTAGCAATGAGACTGTAATTGCTGTTATGATTTGTGAGGACACGACCGAGAACAACGCATTGTTTATGTACCTCAGAGTTGTTGGCTGGTAGAGACTGTTTTCATTAGTTCAGGGAAGAGTGAGAGCAAGTAGCACAATGTCCTAAAATAACCTCACTCTCTTATTTCCCTTGGAAATACCCAGTGTGTGTGTGTGTGTGTGTGTGTGTGTGTGTGTGTGTGTGCGCGTGCATGTGTGTGTATGGGTTTGTAGTGATCTTGTAATCTTTGCATCTATGCATGTGTGTGCCTGTTGGAGAGATTATGCATGTGCAATCTAAATCTGCACCTATAATGAAAGGAGAGCTCCTTCAGGGGGACGGCATGCTCTCTGGATATCTGTTTGTTCCTCCGTTGGCAAAGGCTGCCCTTTCATGTCAAAACAATCTGCTTGAAGTGATTTAATGCTATATTGTATGTACTGTAAGCTTAACATCTAAATTAGATATTTATTCTAGGTCTGGCTTGTGAAAGCAGTGGGAATTGTTTAATTATGGAGAAACACTCAAAATGATTCTACCCGTGATAATAACGTTCATTTCCAGTATCATTACATAAATGTTCAGGTTTATTTAGGTGTTATATTGCTGCACAAATGCAAGGGTGAGAGATAATCTTTCCTTTCACTGTTTCATAAAAGGTGTGTTTCAATCGCCTACCCTGCCCCCACTTTAGCACCCTGAGCAGAGTGCTGAATCAGACCTCTCTCCCTTGCCTCTAGTGCTGACCCGCTGACTCCTGTTGGCCTGCGGAACCTCTCTACATGCTCTACTGGTGACCTTTGCTTTCATTTATGAATGACATATCACATAGCACACCTATTGTGGGCACTCGTGTTATAGTGTTTTCAGTGATTACTAAGCTTGAGTGACCCAATTTTTTCATTATACAGCTAAAGCAGAGCCACAATTAGAGCATCTCTCAGCTATGTTCTTTCTAGATATTGCCACAGTGCACGCGTGTGGGTCGATGAGCTAGTGAAAGAGAATACAGGGCTCTAACCATGCAGATAATATTTAATTTGTATCCCATCTGTCTTATTTGTTCTAGCTTACAGTGGTGACACAAAACAACTGCTATGAACAACTGTTGACTAAAATCAGGAAGACGAGAAGGCTCAACTGTTTAGGGAGACTATAACAGCAGACCAAGACCGCAGTTATAACATGGTACTTGTACATTGGCGAAGGTCGCCATTAATTCACATTTTCTGCCACCAGTGTTGGATTTCCAATCACCAGGTGACAGTGGTGGGTAGATTGCCTTTGATTTATAGCCCAGCCTGCCCCTCTTACCTGCTCCAATCAAGACCCCCCACACACAGAGACACACACACACACACACACACACCAGCACAGTCACCCGCCACTCACATTAAGAGGGTCTTACTGCACACAAGCCATAATAGAAGTACCAAATCTAATCCTTAATGGATCAGTTAACCAAAATAATTGAAAGTGTATTTTCCCAATGTCCATTGCAGATTGTCTTCTTTTCAGAGGTTTTTATCAATATCCCCTACTGAAACCTCTTCTGGAGAAAAAACAACCCCCAAATCACTGTTCTCCCATAGAACTCTCATTGGTAAAAGCTAGAAAGTACAGTATTTTTTACATTTACTGTAAGCAGTTTATTAAAGTGTTGCTATTAATGAAAACTGTGTGTGTGTGGGGGGGGTATTTTCAGGAGAACAATCCATTCATTTAATTAGGAAATAAGTTGTTGTGTAATTTGCGTGGATTGCGTGGCATTTCCTTTCCTTTACTCCAACTGCGAACCATTCCACTCATCCTTGATATAGTAGATTTCCAAAATGCCATTGAGAAAAGATCCCGTGGCTGTTTTGTGTGACCTAAGCTAAAGTCTATTTTTATGCTTTCAAATGCCATTTTAAATGAACGGGAAAGAGATCCGTTTGTACTGCAGCGCGTCTCTGAACACTGCCAGTTTATCCTGGAAATAGGAGCTCATATCATGGGTATGCCTCCGAATTCAATTGGATATTTCACTGCCAGTAATATGTGTCATCACAGCTACACATATAACGTGATTTTACTACTTCACTTAATGTTTTATCCTCCGTAGGTTGTGCTAGTTAAGCGCAAAAGTACACTGGAACGTATCAGAACATCGCGTCCAGAAACCGCCGCACGGTGGAATGTTTGGTATGCTTCCTTTAATACACGAGCGAGGACGGAGGTGGAAATGGGTCGCTGTTGTTGCGTGTCCGGAGAACAAATACAGCGCAGACACCCGTAAACACACGGGTACATTTTGCAAAGACAACAATAACGCACCTCTGAATCTTCATTAGAGCAAACAGACGCGCGGCGTCGTGTATTTTGGGAGCGGCGTTAAAAGGCCACCCCTACACCGAAGGGTCGAGTTGGTTCCTCCCACCGTGGCTGCGTCTGTCCTGCGCAGCGCCGACTGCAAATCAATGAAGCCAGTCCGACAAACTGGGCTGGGCGCTCGAAGTTGGGACAATTTACGGAGGCTTCTGTTGCCGGATAGTCGACGACAATAAGCAGCATGCATGCGGCTAATATGTGTAGAATCCTGTTTTCGTGTTCTTTGTCGGAGTGACGAGGACAGCCGCGTCAAATAATTTCCTACTTACACGAGGAGTTTGATGTATTTCGATAGAGTATTGTAGCTTAACTGAAAGAAAAACTGCCCTCCCTATTCGAACTGAGGATGATTTTTGCTAATACTGGAAACCCACTAAGGACTCCGTATCGCAAACAGGTAACAACGCTTAAATATACCAAAGGCCGGCCTGGAGACATGACGTCCACAGGGCTGACTTCGTGGAAGTCGCAAAAAGAGGTGTTTTTGACAGCAGCTCACGGACTAAATCAACTTGTGTCTAGCCGACGGTAACAGAAGGAAAACTTACTTTGTCCTCACTATACTGACATCGCAGTGCGGTTCTCCTGCGTGTGATGCAGGAGTCAGATAAGCCGCCTCCCCAAAGGAGAACTGGCTGTTCGCGCTGTGATCCAGGTCCGAGCCTGCTGGAGGGATTCAGGCCTGTGGCTTCATGTAATGGCTGCAAGGCCTCCCTCCACTCTTACTTATTAGATGTAATGAACAGCACTTCTCAAAAGCTCAATATATATATATATATATATATATATATATATATTTGTGTGTGTGTGTGTGTGTTATATACTTAGTTTGGACCAGTGAACACTTTGGTTGGCTTCTATTTGATCACACTCACTTTCAGTGATATAAGCCACAGGTTACACAGGTAAGATATTTGGCGTATGCGTTCCATAAAATGTAATTTGTGCATTCCCATTTGCTCGATTGGGTTGCTCTGTATTGTACAGGATTAATAAAATTGAATTTAGAAAGCATGACTGACCAAGTTCATATGGATTTTTAAAACTCCCCGTAGCCAAATCATTTGAATAAGCATATTGACGCTGCAGTGCTCGTGCTGTTATCCTGTGACTAGAGCTCCATGGGCGAGGCCTGTTACTGGAAGCCCTGTGTATTTCCAGCTCGGATATGACGGGGCTCTGTTGGTCTGGAGCTGGCTGATAAGATGTCATCCTCTCCCCGTCACAGTCTCTCACAGTCCTGCGTCTGAGTAGGCAAGGAGATGTATGAAAAACAACATTTCCTTTCGGTCCCACAGAAACGGGAATTTGCACTCACCTGAAGTGACTGTGAAAATGGAGCTTGGGGCTCTGTGACTTGTCTCGTGTGTTGGTACATATGTTATAAACTATTACTGTAATGTATGCAATGCTTGTCTCATTTGGCTTTTAGAGAAAGTGCTAGAAAATGCATTTGATACTGACAGGGACCGCCAAAGGTTCAAAGTAAAATACAAATGCTACATGGAGATCTTTTGGCTCTAAAAGCATGGGAAATCAACAGACATTTCATAACAATATAATATTATAAAGATATTGTTATGAAATGTCTGTTGATTACTACTAAATAGCAAGGCCATACTCGTAACCCTTCAACTTTATTTTGTGGAACAATTTTGTTTGCGCCATACTTTGAGAGCACTTTAATAATTCTAACTTTGTGACACAGACCATGCGAAAAAGGGCATTTAACTGGAGGAAATGAGGACACCAATCAGTTGGCAAACAGTAGGTCAAACCTATGTGAGTCTCAAGAGACGATCCTCTAGGCTGAAGTCCAGACTTGAGTTGCTCAATCCTGTCACCGCTTCATGCATTGAATTCCATCAACTTCCTCTCAGCTTGGGATTCCTCTGTGAGGGGGGTTGAGGGGGGATAATCAGTGTCAGATAGTAAGACAATAGATAGAAGACAAATCCCTAAAGGGGACAGCTCTCTCAGACTAGGACATCTGTATCTTGTAAACATAAAGTACAAAGTTGCTCAATCACTGGAGGATTTTCACTTTCTTACCCTTGCCTTCACATGGGCAGGCCCTCTGCAGCTATTTTAAATAATAAGCATGTAATATTAACCAAAATTGAATAGAAAATTGCAGTGCCAGTTGTTTGTGTTTTATATAGATATTATATATATATGGCTATTATATCTCTCTCTATATATATATATATAGGGAAAAGACATAGAGTCAAACCATTCTGAACATATACAGTAAATAATGCTACTCATTAATGAGAATGCTATGGTTAAGAAGTCCGGCGCTACACCAGAAATAATTGTTTATGTTGTTTATGAACCTGATTGTGCTGACTGCAAAGTTGTGATGGAAATTATTCTGCAGATATGGATCACTGCTTTGTCAAACACGAATCCTCCGCACACTGGGCTGAAACCCACATGATAATAACGATTGAGTGTCTAGTTAATATTTCCCCTGACTAATATGTGACTATATGTGAGTGACTTGGAGGTGGCACACAGCGGGACTTTGTAGTGACATTGCCACCCAACTGTGCAGTCCCCCTCAGCTCTACGGAGTGTTTCAGTTTCTTTTCATTAATTGTTTTGTTATTACAGCATCATTTCCAGACCCAGCAGTCAGCTTTTTCATCTCTAAATAAGCTCTAAAACCCCACTGTACCCTACCACCAGTTGGCAGACAGATGCAGTTAGCAGTTAGCAAGTGAACATAGTGGAGCATTTAGCAGCTAAAGCAGTAGAAATTTCCCTCAGGAGTTGGTGGATAGCAAAACCGATCTAAAAGAGTGTGAATATTGGACTTACATTCATCAGGCTGGCAGAAGTACAACTCCAAATGAGTGCTAATGTTACTCTGTATCAGCCGGATGGGTAAATAAGCAAATCTTTGTTAACAACGTCACCGTAAAAACGTTTTAAGGTAATATAATATATAATATGTCCCAAAGTGGACGCAAAATCAGGTTTAGACTAAACAGTAACTCAACTTATCTTATTTCTGCTGACCTCCAGTGGTTTAACATCTCACCTTGCTGTGGTGATGTACAAGTGTACTCCAGGGTGTGCGAGTACACGTGACATCAGAAGCACACTTCTGACCAAACTCATCAGGGAAGCCAGTTGTGGTCACAGGTGAAACAAACTTCAAACTTTCAACCAGAGTGGGAAGTGAAACACAAAATATTCACAATAACGTGGTAAAAAGTTCAACTCATGTTAATTATGTAGTCAAATTGTCTAAATATATTATATATTATTACATTATATATATACAACTCTGGAAAAGATTAAGAGACCACTCCCAAATTTTCCAAAGTTTATTTTACTCAAACACATACCTATAAATAGTAAAACCAGATAACTGATAATGTTTCAGTGGTCTCTTTTATATATATGTATATATATATGTATATATATATATATATATATATACATGTCAGGGTTCAACATTATCCATGGCCCTATGGCTCGTGGCCACAAAAAGTTAGTTTGTGACCACCAAATACTTCATGTAGATGGCCTCCTGTGGCCACCCAGTTTTATCCCTGTACTGGATATACTTTGCCTTCACCTAAGCAACATTACAGTTTCACAAACATCCCGATTCCGAACTAAGAGACTGTGAGAAAATATATGTATCATATGTTTACATATGTTTATTGAAGTGTCACAGTTAAGGAATGCTGTGCTAAGTTGCGTAAATTGCCTTTTCTGTATTGTTCAGTTCTGTACTTTACATTTGGGCCACCAAAAATATACTTTGGCCACCAAATTTAGGGGCTTGGTGGCTCCTGGGGCCAGTGCTTGAGAAAATTAGTGTGTAACCCGGAATGTTGTGAAGTGTTTAAGCGCATTTTGGGGAAAATTTCACGTAGACTTGAGAACTTAGAGCCATGTTGATATTTTGATATAAGTTCACTATTATATGGTACAATTATATGTAGGGACAGTAAACAATACTGTTTAATTACCACCCAGAATTCAACCTAGTGTTTATGTGTCTCCAGCCACCTGTTGCCCCATTGTCACACCCCATGGCTCCACCCAGCCCGAGCACCAACAGCAGCAGCAGTAGCTGTGTAGGCTGGGATCAGCTCAGCAAAACGAACCTGTACATCCGAGGCCTGTCCCCTTCAACCACAGACCATGACCTGGTCAAGCTCTGTCAGCCGTGAGTACCACACTTCCTCTCATTATTATCTGCTATTGATCAGCTATTGATTTTTTTTTTTGGCCTACTTAGTTTTAGTGTCTAGTTTAAATTTGCACATACTATATGTCACATTTTAACATATATTTTGTTAAAATACAAATAAGGTGTGAAGCTGTAAATATGCCATTTTACAATTGCACACGTATTGTATTGAAAGATCTGAGAATTAATTTCTTTTGGTCTTTGTTGTATTTTATTGCTATAGTACATTTTCTTTCTTTCTAATAAGCTGACATCGAATGACAAATTGAGCCACAGGTCTGTTTAAATATGCTCCAAGAAAGGATTTAAGATGTAATCAGCTTTTTATAGCAAACAGATAGATTTGACCATGCAGATTCTTACGTATATGTTTGAGATTGTAAGAAATGCGACAGTATGGCAGGCTTCCTTTGAATATGGCATGAAAAATGATGTTGAAGCCCAGGCAAGGACAGAGTGTAGATGATGAGCTACTAGATTTCATATATCATGCGTGTGGATAAAGGAGAGATACTATCAGCACTGGGCTCGTCCACAGACCTCTTTGTGCGCTGAATGCTTTATAGAGACCACCCTGGTGCCTCGTAGAGTTTATTACCTTTTTTGCTTTAATGTGATCTGACTGTGCAACACAAAGCTGCCAATTCATCCTGTGGCTGTTTAGAAACATATTACGTATCTTACATTGAAATTGGACTCAGCAGAGACATACACCTTTATTTTATTGAGGTATTTTATTTATTGTATTAAGAGTTTTCAAGCTCCCTCAGATGTCAACGTAAAATAATAGCTTTATTAATTATTATTAATTTTAGCTTCACACTATGACCTAAAGTATAGGATGTGCTGTTATATCACTTCCTATGTAAATCCGTGGACACATGACTTCCTTTTTTGTGTGTGTGAGCATTCAAAATGCCTGAATAACCCAACAGCATGTCAAGTAAACTGCAGGTACATGTACAAGTAAATGTACTACATTTTGATATTAGTGTCAGAGCCAACGTGCTGTAGCTAGACACACATAATTTGAAATTAGAGTTCAGATGAACGAAAAGTCACAAGTTTGTGTTCTTTCACCCAGTTTAGCATTCAGCCTAATCCCTGGCTAAAATATCCTCCTGGTTGACTGCAGGGTACATCGTGGCTTCTATCACTGTCGCTGTAGATCATATAGGCCATTTTGAACATGATACCTATGGACTGAATATGTCCACTGTAGTTGGCCATGTGGAAAATATCCATTGAAAGATGTACTTACTCTACATTACATAGAAACTACTGTACAGATTGAAAACTATACAACAACAGCCAACCAGTTGTGTGGAGGATTCCAGAGGTGCCCTTCTTCAAACAGCTGTCTCAGAATTGAGTCTATTTAACCTAAATAAAAAATAAATAAATGCATTTAATTAAAAACTGTTTTAAAGAATGTAGTTAGAATGAATTAAAATTAGCTATTGAGGCTCTTTTTCTGTTGCTTTTATGTTACCTATTCACCGCAATACTATCTGGTTTTTAGCAACTCTCACATCAAAGCATTTTTTGAGAAACGAGTGTAGTAACATGGTACTCTCAAGCACTTTACTGTGGTCTACATGCATACCATGACTGTTCTATTGAAACCATGGTAAATATATGAAGCTGACGAGGCTGTTGAATGTCACAATCTCCGTGTGTTGTGACGCAGTGGTTTAAATATGTACTATAACAACAAGTGAAAATAAAGGTGTATTTTGTGACAACAGTGTGCCGTGAAAAGATTGTAAGGGAAATAGAGTTCCTAAATGTAAAGTGAATACAGTAGTCATATGTCAGGGCTTTACACATCGATGACTCCCCATATAAAAAAAATATCTGTCCAAGTGACCAGACTTTGCCTACGAGAGACTTTGGTACAGTGGTTTAGTATGGCTGAAGAAAAAGGGACTGTTTAGCTTTGCACTCACATGGTGGGGATTTTCAGAACCCCATGGAAACCACTTCCTGTTTCTCATATTTTCAGGGTGATGTCATAGGTTGTTGCTCAACCCGCCCTCTTTGTGTGTGTTTTATAACTGGCTCTGTCTGGTACATAATCCAGCTAACAATGCCTCGCCTTTCTGCTCCTTCACTAGGTATGGCAAAATTGTATCAACAAAGGCCATCATGGACAAGACTACAAACAAATGTAAAGGTGTGTGAAGTTGTTTTTCCTCTTTCCAACGCCGCCCTTTAAAAAAAAAAAATGAAATAAAATCTCTCCTCTAATTAAGTACGTATAAAGAAATGTCATGATCTGCGGGATTTTCAACACGTCACTGTAAGAACGAATATTACTTCTACACTTCCCCAAAATTAGTGGAATGTGAATTTTATCAAGACACCATGTCATTCAGCAACTATGCAGTTGTGTCAAATGATCCGGGCAAGTCAGGAAACAGACAGCCAGGCTGCTTGAAGCTGCCTCCCAGCTCATGTTATTTTAAGCCTCAGCCCTTGTCTGTTGGTGTGTCACTGCTGTGCGCGGTTCCTGGGAAGAAGTGGCCGACTCCTCCTCTTTCTGCTAAGTAACAGTGTTGGTCTTGGTCCAGTTCTAGTAGACTGCCCGTAAAGACTAAAGAGCGACTTAGTGATTCTCTCTACTGCTGATGGGATTAAGAGAATGCTTTGTCACTTTCCTCTGGATTATACCAATGCCAGTTAATCAAAGGCTCTCAGTGAAAGGGGACACCATTAAAGACCTAAAGCTGTGACTGAATTTTAGATAGAAGACAGAGATGGTTTTAGCAATAACCTTGTCTGACCTTGAGTTTCACAAAATTCTTTAAAGCCATTGTTTTTTCAGAATGATCAAGAACTTGTAGCAATAACTAAGAAACAGATTCACATTGAGCGTTTAGTACCAATGTGACCCATGTCTCAGCTGAAAGAGCCCTGACATTTTTCACCATAAATCAGCTTGAATAGGTTAAATATAGCAGCTGCAATAGAGGCTAGGGACTATAGGTTCACCCTGTTTGTACCCTGCAGGACAAAGAGCTGACCTAAGCCATGAATGCCACACTGGTATCTGCATCTTCAGCGCTTTTCTACCTCTACTTACACACACACACACACATAAGTACACACACACGGACCTATATAATGCAGAAGTAGGTTCTGTCCATACATATACTGTAAAATCACATAGCAACACACTGTATGTAAAGTTTTGTTATAGTAACATATTATACACACTAATGAACAAACAGCCCATCACCATCCACCACAGTGAGGCATAGGTCAGCCCACAAAACACAGAGGCTCAGCCATTATTTGTGATGGCTGTAGAATATAGTCCTAACTGTGCTGCTTGTCTCCTCAGGATATGGCTTTGTGGACTTTGACAGTCCCGCTGCAGCTCAGAAGGCTGTGGCTGCCCTAAAGACCACTGGTGTCCAAGCTCAGATGGCAAAGGTGAGGATTCATTACGGTCTAATCCTGATATCAGTCACCCAGTAACACTGTTTCTCCTCCATCTGGCTGGTCAGGCAACTTAAACCTAATCTTTGTGGTATTAAATAGCAGGAACTGGAACTTGACTGCAGGGTGTATGCCACCCAACTCCTGGTCTGTAGGCCGCTCAGGAGCAAATGTGACACTGTGTGCACCAGGCTGTTGCAGTTTGCAAGTCTCAGTTTTCTTGTGTTTGCAATATGCAGCTCTCTCCTTATTGCATATGCATTTCATTGAGATATACACAAATAATAAGTGGAGGTGTGTTAACACAGGCTGATTATGTATTCTCCTGGATTCACTACAGTCACGCAAAAAAAAAGTGGCTGTTGTGGTTTGTGTTCATTAAACTTGAATTTGAACTTGAGGTTTAATGAACTGTGAAGGCACAATGTTAACTTCTTCCTTCTGCATTTAACTTCTAGTGAGACATTTGCAGTATCAACAGTTTCACCCTCCAGCTGCTGCACGCTGACCTGGTGTTCCGTCTTTCTTATTTGTGTTATTCTCTCGTGTTGTCCGTTCTCATCTCATTCCATTTCTTTTTCATTTTCCATAAAGTCTGTTTGACTCCTGTTGCATTAGGTTATAGTTAATACAGTGCACATTTGTACTGCACAACTTTCTTAGTAAATCTGTCCCCAGTGAATAAATGTGTATCATCAGCAAATTTTCTGATGTGTTCATGTATGGTTTATAATGCGTGTGTTTCCTTGTGTGCATATACATCATTGATGGTTCTCAAAGGTATTCTGTCAGCCGAAAGCTCAGCGCCAGGCTTTAGAAGGGTTTCAGATGTGAGTGGCGCCAATATAGGATGTGGACATACTTCCACAGTAAGCCTGTCCAGGAGTGGAGACTAGACTTTCTGTTCCCGCCAAAGCACCATTACACATACTTTATTTGTTCACAGTATAATATATGAGATTTTAAGGTGAAGGGTTTTAAAGTAGGGCTGTATTACTTTAGGAATCTACACTCTCTGACATTAGAAAAGGAAGTAAATAATTGTGCATTGTTATGGTAACAGGAACCAGTTTGGGGAAATTAGTTCCCATACGGCACTGAGCAAGAACCCTTGGCCTCATTTCCCTGTCTGGGGATCTGTGGAACGTCTTGACATGCCTCTGTGCACCCACTTTTTAAATTAAAATAGAGCAGCTTTGAGGGGAATGCTGAAGCTTTATCTTTGTATTATGGAATGTAAATGCCATTATTAACTGTGAGCCTTTCACTCCAGCTTCATTCTCACTATTGCTGAAGCTTGTTTAGGCTTAATGGACTCTCTGACAAAGGTCTCTTTTCCTGTTTTTTATCTGCTCAGGCACTCTTCAGTGGGCTTTCTCTCATTATTATTTCAAAGACCGGTGGTGGGAAGTGGCCTGATAAGAGTTTCCCCTCTTTTTACCTTATGTTATTTCAATGCATCTTGTCTTGCGATACTTGATTATATGCTTCCCTTTCTCTGTGTACATACAAGGGATTCACCTAATGCACATTTGTACAAGAAGATATTAATGTATTATGTAAAAGTCTATATCATTGGAATTCTTTAGAAGGAGGAACAGCGATGTTTTATGTCATTTCTTGTGACCAGAAAGTCGCAGTCCAATCCAGGATGGCTAAATCTGGGTGGGGGAAGTGAAAGATCAGCACATACCCATTCCTCATTACCACCATTGTAGTGCCCTTGAGGAAGACACTTAATGTCCCACTGCAGCTGGTCAGTGGTCAACAGATAAGACTGAGGCTGAACTGGGCACCTACAGAGTATGAATGTAGAGTAGGTTGTTCCTATAAAAAAATAGCCCTGGTTAAGTAACGGTTAAAAGAATATGTTGTATATACATCTTAGGAATTTCATTTTAGATTCTCACACCCTTTATCCCAATTTGAATCGTTTAATCAAACGGCAGTAGATCACTTCGTTTTTACAGCATCTTTTTCTCCGTGTCTGTGTAGCAAGGCAAAGAGTAACACCCCTCCATCAGCCGCACTTCTCTTCATCAGCTTTTTTCCCACAAGTGTGCGTCAGTCACAGTTAATGACTGATGGGTGGTGACCCATTCAAAGCACTAACAGCTGTCTTACCTCGCTGCCATATTTCTGTCCCTGCATTTCTCTGACATACAGTTGGATTTCTTTCTGTCAGATTTCTCACAAGTTGATGATAGAGTTGATATTAAGCCAGAGGAGCCGTTATGGTAAACCTGCTGCATCAATAAAAGTTGTGGTTCTTCGCCCTCAAACCTTCTCTGAATACGTCATGTAGCATGATGTCTACTGGAATAGAAACTGTGTGACAATAAAGACCAGGTCAAAATTCATCTGGTATAAAATACAGATCAAGTAACGTATAGCAGCAGAAAATACATCAGCTTCCTGTTTTTACCAATTTATCAATTCCCTTCCCAAACACCTTCCCCGTTTTGTTGCAGTGAAGTGAATGTTTTTGTGTTTCCAGGTGTGTTTCAGGCATTTCCTAAAGTATAATTAAATTACCTCTGGCTTCCTCTTTCTCTTTTTTTTCACCATACAGCAACAAGAACAAGACCCGACAAACTTGTACATCTCCAACTTGCCTTTGTCTATGGATGAGCAGGAACTGGAGAACATGTTAAAGCACTTCGGCCAGGTCATATCCACACGCATCTTGAGGGACTCCTGTGGAGGCAGCAGAGGAGTGGGCTTTGCGAGGTCAGATCCTTGTATAATTTATTGACATTGACTCATGATCCTGAATATCAAGAGACCTTTTTTTTTACTGGTGCTCCATATAGCCTAGCATCTTAACATGAATCAGTCTGAACTACGTGACACATTGACATGATTAAACTAAATAAATGATATTCAGCTGAGATGATGCTTCATTGTCAAACGAGACCCCTTTACAGCAGTAAACAGGAACAGACAACTGTTCGACCTGTGAAATAAAGCGATGCCAGGGGCGGGGGTAGGGAGGCAAGTGGCAATATCCTCTTTACAACAATAGGCAACAAAGTGTATAGGAAATGTTTTTATTTGAGATACAATAGTACCAACAATACCAAAGGATTGAGATCCAGGCTATCAATGAAATCAGCTACCAATGATAAAAAATGTAGCATAAAACACCTTTCAAATGGTTAAAAATGATTTCTCATCATAAGAATGCTCACGCAGTTGAATGCAGAATGTGTTTCATTTCTAAAATGAGTATTAAAAACACATAGCTATGTTGTGGATAACAAAGCAGAAAAAACTGTGTAGGGACAGAGGGAAACTCCTTTGAAAAATAGTTTCACAATGACTGTGTGATTTAATTATAGTGGTAATGCTGGCTTCCGCCAGTCGTACTTGCATAACCTGACGTCAAACTGAAATACCTGACAAACAAGGCTAGGGTCATGTCTGACGCAAAGAAAAATATCATAACGCAGCACAGGAATGTTTGTGTGTGTGTGGGTGTGCACTACTAGGTCTGTGTGGCCCAAGAGCATACCGGTTGATTCCATAGGATATGAACACTTTTATATTGAACCGCCACTTTCACCCACCCAGACAGGAAGCAGTTCATGCAGAACTGTTGCTGAACTTGTCACTGATGTAGTTATACTCTGTGTGTCTTTTGTAACTTCAGGATGGAGTCAACTGAAAAATGTGATGCAGTCATTTCTCACTTCAATGGGAAGTTTATTAAGACACCTGCAGGTGTTCCAGGTAAGACATACTGAATTACTGTCTCATATTAGTGGGCACACACTGCAAAAATATAATGTTAAATGATCTAGTTTCACTGCCATGCCATGAAAAGAACACATCTTATAATGACCATAATGTGAACAATGTTAATGGGCAGGATGAAGTGGTTAGTCAACTGATTCATGCTTCCAACAGGAGTCAGTGAGTCTGCTGGTAAAGAATATCATATACACTCAGGCCTAAGTGGCAGAGTGCAGTCAAAGAAAAGGAGAGAGAGGGAGCTGCTCTGTGTGGCCTCCACTCCCTCTCTAAGCTTTTTAATTGGATTATTAGACTGAAATAGTCTCTGCTGGCCTTGCCTCCTTTAGGAAGGGGAGGGGATTACAGCTCCACAGCTGCCAAATTAGATGTCTGTGTTCCCAGGCTGGCTCGTAAATGTGCACTCCCAGGCTTCAGGGAGTGATGACTGTATAGCAAGCAAGGACAGACAGCTCTCGGTGTGTGCGTGTGTGATAGTGTTTGTTTAAGACCAACCTTTTATATTATTCTCTCGCCACGTCTCTCTCTTTAGCACCACCTGAACCCTTGCTATGCAAGTTCGCTGATGGTGGACAGAAAAAGAGGCAAAGTCACAATAAATTTGCCCAGAATGGTCGGGGTTGGGCAAGGGACTGTGACTCCAGACTGGTAAGTGGATGGAGTGGGAGGTCTGAGCGGCTGATGAGAACCAATCTTTGACCAAATAGGAATAATAAAGGAGTGTAACAAATATTACAACCTGATGAAAGAGTCATCTAAAAGAATAGATTGTTATTTTTATTGAGTTGTATTGCTGGTTATGTTCTCTGCTGCTCATTATACAGCGAAGTCTTCTGTAGTCAAGGGCACCCTTTTTCAGATTTGAGCCCTATCGATACACAATACACTGTTGTATGATATTGTGTTGGTTAAGTGTACTTTCGTTTAGTTGCCAAACCTGTGCCTTCTTTTGCCCCCAGGCTGGAATGACACTCACATATGACCCCAATGCAGCTGCTATGCAAAATGGGTAATCTACAACAACAGATCAGATTGCACTTTCGTGGTCAACATATATTTCATTGTACTTAACTTACTTTGTTACTTTATTAAAATTTTTTCTGTGTCCACAGATTTTTCCCAGGAGCATACAGCATTGCAAACAGGATGATTGCTCAGACGTCCATGTCTCCTTACATGTCTCCGGTTTCAACATTCCAGGTTTGAATCCTTCTCTTCAACGATGATGGTTCATTCATCGGTTTTACATGTAGCATGTTTATAAACCATCGGGATTCAGAGACTCCTTTGGGGTCTCGGAGATGTGGGTTAAATATGTGACAAAGGGCACTGTGGCCTTCCATGCTTGTTGCTGTGCCAGTCGCAGTAGCATGTGATCTCTGAAAATAGCAGCAGTTCTGTGCCAGTGTTATCAGAGTGTGTCTGTGTGATGTTCCAGGTGCAGAACCCATCCTGGGTGTCTCATCAACCCTACATCATGCAGCACCCGGTAAGAACAAAACCTCTCCCTCTTCCCATCACCCCTGTCCTCATCACAATTCTCTCTGCCTTTGCTCAAATTTTTTTTCCTGCTATTCCATCAAAACACTTCCCTCTGTGGTTGTAACAGAATTGAAACATTTTTCTGTAAACAGACAGACATAATATGGGAGAGTAGTAGTTACACATAAGGTGACATTGATCCTTGAGGATTTACAGCACTAAAGTGTTTGCATAGGAATGTGAAAACGACTGCTTTGGAGAGGCTACGTAAAACTGTGTATTTGATGGCAGATGCCGAATATTTTCTAACAGATGGGTTTGAATTGAGAGAGAAGACTCCTTTCTTTCTTTGAAAATGAGCCAGCGTAGATGAGAAAACACTGCTAGATATGCATCAGGCCATCCAAGATGCTTACAGTCAACTTGCTCAACTTGTGACTATTCTCCTTCTGCTGTGGGCATTAGTGAGTGAAGTCTGAGATGACTGAGGTTTCGCTTTGCCTGAAATCCAACCCTGCAAAACTCATTATGCTTTTACATCTTAGATATTCCGTATCATTTTAAATATTAATACAAACTATCACCTTTATTTAGTATAGTTTTTGAGGAGAATTTTAGTTTTATGGAACAATATTCCTTTAATGACTTTGTGTATGCACCAGCATCATACGTTCCTCTCATCTGCTCACACTTTTCTTCCAGGGTACAGTGATATCGCCCTCTATGGACCCATCTATGTCACTACAGCCTACTTCCATGATGGCCCCCCTTGCACAGCAGATGAGTCACCTCTCTCTGGGCAGCGCAGGAACGGTAAGAGAACCCTGCATGAGATCAGAAATTAGATCACATGTTATACCTATTTGATAACAAGATGTTAAATGTGCCTCATTTAACTGTTAAATGTATGGATCATGACCATGGTATATATGACGCTATTTCTCTCCCCTTATTGTGCAGTTCATGGCCGCCAACACAGCTATGCAAGGAGCATATATCCCACAGTATGCACACGTGCAGACATCAAGTGTTCCTGTAGAGGTACGTGCATTAACAGCATTGCAGTCTGACGTGTGTAAAGCAGTATCCTCATTTAAAACAACAGCTCATTGATGGCAAAATGGCAGTGGCAAAGAATTTGGGTTATTATATTCTCTCTTCCAGGAAAATGGTGCACAGTCACAAGTGGACTCATCCGGAAATCATTCTCCATATTCGTACCAACAAACCAAGTAGTGCTGAGGTAACATTTGGACAACAGCTAAAACAATCACGTCTTCAAATGCAATCAATGCTAAGAATCCCTTCACTGTTTTGCACAGGTTCTGCAAATGTTTAAGTGAGACTATTTTTGGTATCATTTTCAGAGGGAATATCTGAGTTCATCAAATGATTCAAATTATATTTAAAAAAAATAATTTTTATTTTCATACTAGAAAATGTTTATTTTTTACCAAGGATTGCAGCAGGATAAAAGAATCATGTGACTAGTTGTTCAAAGTGCATGCTAGTAAATATGTATTTTGTTCATATTTCCAGATTTTTGTCTTCTTTTTTTTTTTCTCTCAGCCAGACATTTTGAAAATTATGTTTTTGTGCTTGCTGTGTGAGTGTTGCTATGGTGAAGTGTTAAGTGTTGTTTTCTTGTAATGCGATTTCTCTTAATAGTGATTTCTTGGATTGATCTTTCTCTCTGATTCAAATTTGCCTTCATAGTTACAGTAGCTGCACAGACCACCAAAAAGAGCAGGAATAAGCAAAACATGTTGAGAGCTATTGCCTTGGAATTGAACTAGTTTAGGAGTTCTTTTTAATGAAATCTATGTGTTATTGTTTTTCCCCTCCCAAAACTGATAGAAAAGTAGAAGAAAACTTTGAGTTTATGCTTTGAATGAAATTACTCCACATCTGATGATTATATTGGATGTAATATTTATTTAGAAAGAAGACCGTACATGTTTCGGGATGCTGGGATGTGTTAGAAATTGAAGCTGAAAGATCAGCTTTTGAATCTTGCCTTTTTGATTACTTGGTGTTGTACAATAGCTGCAATTGAACTTGGTGGGGTGGGGGAATGAGAAAGGGCAAATATATTTTGTTTGTCAGTTATGTTTATTTTTGTCTTTTTGTGTGATGGTAATTTCTATTTTGATGGGGGGTGTCTTTTTCACTTTTATTTGAAAAACTAACAGCGAAACATAGACTTATGATTGTGCGAAAAAACTAAACTCTTCAAGGCCTTGTAATAGAAATTAGGCAAAGGTTAAGTGAACTGGGGAGTAAAATGAGATGATTATGTGTATTTTATTGCACCTCGCTCTTTGATAGGAATCAAACAAAGTGGCACTTTCAATTGTAGTTTACTTCACCAAAGATTGTGAGCTAGTACACTGAGGAAATGGCATGATTTGTCTCTTTAACCAAGACATAAGTGACTCTGCAAACTAGATTGCAGTGACAGTGTGCCTTTTTTGTACATTCAGTTATCAGTAGGGACACACACAAGCATGAAGGAAGGCCTGTATCCAACAAGTGCCACAGATTTAGTTTCACAGAAAAAGAAACTATGAAAGGGGAGTGCTACAATAGCAATCTGTTATGGTATAGCACTAAAAAATAAGTCAGATGTTCTCTTTTTTTTGGATCATAGTGGATTAAAGCAGGCTTTTTGATTATGGTTCCCTCCAGTGAGCCTGTGATTCGACCTGGTGGTCAGTCAGACCAGTTATCTACCTCAGAGTTTTCTTTCTCCTCTGTACTAGGTCGGGTTAGCAGGTCCAGCCCGCCCTTCCAGACCAAATGCCACGCTCAGGAGCTGGCCACACACAGCTGTTTCCTTACAGGTCCTTTTGAATACTTTTTGATTTTCTTCAAACCTATTTTTTAATGATGTATTATTGTAATCATTAGGAGGGGCGACAACATGTTTCTACTCGCGTTCACACATTCAGTTTCATCGTTTTAAAAGAGCTGCTGCATTTACGGCAACAGATTCCAGAGGCTGATGTTAAAGACCAACAATGACAGCAAAGCGTTGCGGTGTCCCCTGGATCTGTGCTCCTTTAAACAAACATGTTTGTTGTCTTGGCTCTAGACAAACTCGCAGCATTTCCTCTGTAGTTAGCTAGGGTGTGCAGCAAATGTACAGGGCTGCTGTGATTATACTTGAGATTTCTGTGTAATGCCTGAGACTGAGAAGTAATACTGTCTTGTGAGGTTTATGCTGCTAGTGATGTCTGAACCAAGTGCCATTTATCTGGGTCAAGAGTTGCAGAGGTGCATCCAAGAAAAATTGTTCATATAAGTAACCACCATGTTGAACAGTCATTAAGTTATATGAAAAAGTTGTAATTTATGAAGATTTTTGTACAGACAGCTTGAGGAAATGAGAGGTTTTCATAGAGCTATATGAAAGTTTATTGTTTTTTATTTTCTTTTTTACTTGTGCCACACAACTGCCAGTGGTAACTTGCATGTACAGTTTATGGAATCTTTCATCTGTATTTTTGTTTCGTAGTGTTTGTTGAAGCCAAAGACTTTTGTGTTGTTTTTTTTTCTCCCGTAGATTTTTGCTTAAGGTTTATTCTTTTATTTTCTTTGACAGTTTTGAATAAACATTTTCAAAATTTTCAACTTTATTCTGTTGTAAGTCTCAGCTTTATTGGTGCAAAGAGCTACTTGCTCTTCATCCTGAACCCTGAGTACAGCTGTTTTCCTTTATATAGTTGCTTGCTAACCTACAAAATTACATAAATTTATACTTTGTGTAGTCTGCAAGTAATATGGTTTTCTTTTTAAATAGTTGAACAATACATTTTAATATAATGATGGTTGTTAGTGGGGCTTGGCTGTCGCTTCGAAGGGCTGAAATCCAAGCACTGTCTCTCACTTTGTCTCTCACATTCAGTGTATGTTTAGCAAGGAATCTGGCCTTATCAGAAATTGGAAAACATGCACGCGTTAATGAATTTCCTTTCTTGAGACAGCTTGTCTCGCTCAATTTATCTTTTACAAATTATGAATATTGGCACAACACATAAAATGTATGCCATAAGAATTGTATGGATACATGTAAAGAAATGTCACAAAACATTAGATGTTACTTTTCGGAGTTGGTGATTAGAAATTAAAGATACTTTAATTTGCGGTTCTCTGTTGGCTGAGAATCAAAACTGGAAGAATAAAAGGAACATCTGTTTAGTTCCCACATCTATGCAGCAGCTGACAAAGGTCACTTTGCTGTCAGTTCTCTCCCAGATAGCAGGCTCCATTAATGTGACAGTGACCATCTCCTACCTCACACATACATTAACTAGTCTTTCAGATATTCACTCCCCTTGCAGCTGAACCTTATTCCTCTGAGCAAGATGTGAAAATAGTTGTAGCTCTGTTGAGTTGGTCTAGTATTTACCCATAGGGTGGCGACCTGGTAAGGACTATATAAACACTGTCACATGGTATTGCTGACAACATGCATGGCCTGGACAGGGTGAGTTATGGGTATTAGGAGATATGGCGTAGGGTGGGTGGATGGGGGCGTTTGTGAGCAGGCCTTGCCATGGCAGATGGGCCCCCACGGTATCCTGCGTGGTGTTGTGCCACCCTACGGGAAGCCACCAGCTCCAGACGAGGATAAAAACTCACGCTCCAGCTGTCTGTGTTTGTGCCACCTGATTCTACAAGCAATGGAGTTGACCCCCCCCCCCTGACAGACAACCACCCTGCCCCTGAGGCTCGCTGCTGTCCCTTACCTCACCTGATCAGGTAGGAAGCATCCTACATCCGTACCCTTCTTAACGTCTGTAACTTAGGAAGATGGTGCTGCTCTGTCCTAAACACTGAAGTCCTCAAAGGTCATTGCAAACCATGTTGATTGTGATTATTCAGGCAGCCCTGTTTATTGGACCAGACTGTTGGCTTGATTAGATATGTTAATAATGACAGAGTAGAGCCAGGAGAGTGGACACAACAATACAATATAATGCAATCGACAGCACTACCTCAGCAATAAATACAACAATTGCAAAAACAGAAAAAAGAAAGATGGCAAATAGGGAACAAAAACAATAACAACATTACTGCCAGGAAATATAATGGTATAAAAGTGAACATTGTAAAAAAGAAAGACTTGATTTCAAATAAGTTTTGAATAATCCAACAGATGTTATGGATTTAATGTGTGATGGTAACTTATGGTAAATGTGATGGGAGCCTTTCTTCCTTGTTTTACCTGTTTGGAACCGTATCTTTAGGAAAACACTGAAGTATATGGCTGCAAATACCGCTCCAATAAACTGGGTAATTAAAATGAATGCATTTCTGAATTAATGACATTTTCTTCTGGCATTTACAGACAGCAAATGTATAGCCTCATACATTTCACAATGATGGGTATGACATAAATCAACTACTGTAAATAAAAGTCAAAGGTGGATGATGAAGATGGCATCTAGCAAAAATACCAGCATTCTCCAAACTATTTAACCACAGAATCAGGAAAACAAGCCAATGATAGCAAGTGTCTACAACAACGCAAATCCAGAAACAGCGTTCAGCGTCGATGAGCACTGTGCCTAGAGCGCCACCTAGAGGATCCTGTGTGCACAACAATCCGATGCTGGAGGACTTTCTGTTTTCATGCTAACCCCATTCCAAGGCAGTTTTTCCAAACATTATTGGCCTACGTTTACATTCATCGTCTACGATTTTTTTGTAATTAAATCGCAGATAATGGTGTCCGAGCTCCTCGTGTTCTTTTTGTTGCCAGTTAAGTCCAACAAACACGCAACAACAGCATTAACTTGATGCAAAACCAGTGTAGGTAACCTCAGTTTACAGTGTATGGCTGTATTGTAGTCAGCCTGTAGTGTTCAGGCCGTGCGTGCGTGTGTGTGTGTGTGTGCGCGCGCTCGCGCGTGTGGGTGTGTGTGGGTGGGATTTCGCCTCGCGTTGCTTGGCGGACACCGAGTCGTGCAACAGTCAGAAAACTAGTTTGGTGCTACATGGTTTTCTTTCTGCCGTCGCTGTCATGGCGTCCCCGACGAACAGTCGCCGTTCCTCCCGCGCCGTGTTGCTCTGCGTCTTCGCGCTGTGTGTCCGGCCGCAGCTGACTTTGACGGGAGGTAAGAGTGAAAACACAACGGAAGCTACGGGAACATAGCGGCGGCTGTGTGCGCAGCCATTGCGCAGGCCTGCGTTAACAGTACGTGACCTCAGTGTTTGTTCAGCGTGTGTCGTCGGTCCTGTCGGGGCAGGTCGACGTTTAAATGTTTTACCGAACCAACTTTCCTGACTGTCCACACCGCTGCGCAGTTGCGTAAGTGGCAACCTTCACTTCTGAGCGGAGCACTCTGTTCGCACACGTAGCTACGTTAAAAAAAAAGTTGTGTGCTTTCCCACGTTGCGACACACGCGAATAAAACACGAAGCCCCTCCTGGGCTGGGCGTTCGACAAGAGTCTGCACGAAGGTGGCTGATCTGCAACGGAAACGTGCAAAATCCCATTAATGTAATGTCTGTAGTTTGGACGGCGACTTCATGCGGTGCCAAAATAGTCTTTTCAATACGTACAGTACTTGGTAAAGCAAGTACATAAATCACTGCTACAAGATCATCTCGGATAAACTGGCAGGATTGTGACAGATGTATGGTTTTCTTTATTTAAAGCTTGAGACGACGCAGCAGAACTCCACGGGGGGGTGATAGTCTGATCCCATTTAGTCAGATAACAGACTAGAAAGTCATGCAGCCAAACTGCACTGATAAAGAGGAACAGTGGTCACATGTTGAAACTAAGCAAATGGGTAGTTTGAACTGTGCAGACATGTCCAGTCTGTTACCAGGTTGTAGAGTGGTATTAACTGGCATCCAACCAAACACGACGCAGCTGTTCGTCCTGTAGCTCCTGCATGTAGAAAGGTCAGGTGCCAAATCTTCCCATTGCCATGTTTTGTCCCTTGATCTTCCTCAGACTGCCCTGCAGACGGACGCACCTGGGTGCCCTTTGAAAACAAGTGTTACCACTTTGTCCATGGAGAAGAAGACAAAATCAAGAGCTACACTTTTGAGAGCGCAAAGACCCTCTGCCAAGGATTTGGTACCTGAGATATTATTTTCAATAATAGTGTGTGTGTGTGTGAGATTCTGTTGTCATACATCGCTGTGCTTTTTCTAGAGCTCTTGACCATCCAGAGCGCTGAGGAGAATCGCTTCGTCATTAATTATAGCCCAGAGGTGTGGAAAGGCATCGTCAACGTGTGGCTGGGAATGTATTTTGACACAGACAGTAGGTACCATGTGACTGGAGGACTGTGAAAACATGTTGGCTAACTTTGTCTCTGTTGCAATCAAACTATTACCATTGTCTGGAGGTAAGTAGTTGGAGAAAACGGCACTGAATCTTAAAGGGTTTTGTTCCACATGTTTGTTATAGATACTGTATATACAATATATATATATATATATATTTTTTAAGTGTTCTTTCTCAATGTGCATTGATAATTTTCTCTAAATCTTAACCCAAGGTCAATTAATCTACACATTCCTGAGCACGTTTAGGACTTATTGTCCGTGCCGGCTTAAAAGTTGAGCGTGAAAGTTTATTTTTGACCTTTGGAAAAGAGTAGGTTGGTTATTCCTCCATTTCCTTGAAACACGTGTTTGATTTAGAGGACATGGAAGTGCTGTCTATCAGCTACTTTTAAAGCATGACAACGCTGACCCATCTTTGTCTTTAAATGCTGGCACAACATCAGGAAATCCTGTTTTTTTTTCTTTTTTTGACGCAGCCATTGGAGCCACTGTGGGGGAAGCTAAGCTACTAGAAACCGAATCATATTTCAGTTAGTGTGAATCCTGAAGAGGGAAGAGACGATTGATGACTGATTTCTTTCAGTCACTTTTGACGCTATAATCCCACCATTACGTGACTGACATTACCTGTGATAGCGGTTGGTATTCCAGCTGCTCGTCAGCGTGTACTGACTGGTGTATCCTGTCAGGTAACAACATGAAGTGGTTTGGGGGCGACCCTGTCCAGTTCACTAACTGGGAGGACAGCACTTCCCCATCAGACCTCGTACCCTTGGATATATGTGTGGCTCTGCACAGCAACACGGGAAAGTGGGAACAAGTCAGCTGCCTGGATGAAGTGGAGAATGGAGTGATCTGTGAGACCGATCAGAGTAAGTCTTTTAGACCTGTTGGTATGGTATTAACCTTCCAGAGTTTCTGAAAGGGACGGATCCATGAGTATGTAGCAAGCAATGTAGCATTTTAGTTCATGTGACTTCAGAAAATATGGTTGGGGTTGTTTTCCACTTGCCTCACTGTGTTGTTTGTTTTCCCCAGAGGCACAGGAAGCCAAGCAGAGTAAGTCAAACCTTTAGATTTTTTTTCTTTGCACTTTCTTTACTTAATCCCCTGTGATATTTGTGTTTTTATAGGACCTTCCTTCCATTGTTACTTGTCCTCCTTAGAACCCAGTGCACTGCTGTCCGCCCTGGTCATTCTCAGTGTGGTGGCTATCATGGGAGTCTCAGCAGGTATTTGGTTCCTGCACCAGAAGCACAATCTTGGCTCCACCATCCTCACGGCATTTGAGTACCACCCTCCGTTCCGAGTCTTGGACACAGACCAGTCCTGCCTGGTGGAGACCGAGGAGACTGACAGCGTGCCGTAGGAGAACTTTCTCACCTTCCACAATATGAAGCACCCCTCTCCACTGGGTGGGTGGGTCCACAAAAAATAACAGTAATGGAAGTAGTTGTGGGTTAACACATGTTGATGTCATGGCTCAGAACAGTGTAGCGTTATTGCAAGAAAACTGACGCCAGGCTTACTCTAATAGTAACCTCTCGCTGTGGCACATAAACATCTCACTACTGCTTTTTTGCCACCTGCACTAATGAAGAGTCATCTGTACTTTTTTTTTTTTTCCAGATTGGTGCATTTCCATCAGCAACTGTAACCTGGTCATCCCTGATTTGGTATAACATCAGGTTGTTATCAGGCACTACACATGTCTTAGATAGCTTTTGGGATCATTATTTTTCTCTTGCATATTCAAAGTAACTTGCTATTGCTCATTGAGATGGGGGAGGAATTAGATGTAGAGAAAAGCATTTATACTTTTTGTGAGCAGACAGAAATTTCCTGTTACAGGGAGGGCTACACCAGTGATTTAGTATTGCACTCCCATAAACTCGGGGGGGGGGGGCTAACGAGGGAGAATCAAATAAATAATTTAAGTAAATGCTCATGTCTTTCCATCTCCGCACTCCCCAGTTTGTACAACACAGTGTTAAACATTTGTATTCTACAAGCACAAACCTGAGATGACCCCGATGGCATCATCAAGGGTTATTTTCTCAGACGTCAGAAAGCTCCCTCCAGAGCCACAGTAGGAATTATACAACCATGATGAGTAAACCAACCTTTTATGCGAGTGTCGCTTCAAGCAGTATTCAAATAAACAGGAATTCTCCATCACGGGTTGTCATGGGCACATGCAAAATAGCTTGATCCAAACAAGACCCAGCAAGAGTACGAGCCATGGCCTTGTTACTCCACCCATGTAAATGTAGCCAGAGAGTTAGTCAGTCCATAACTTATTGGTTTATTTTCCTGGTAAAATCTATTGAAATGAAGCCGTCCTAAACCAATTTCAGTTTTTACTGTGACTACGGGGTATATGCAGAAAAAAGTTAATTTCCAGACCGTTTAAACATATTTTAAGACTGGAACACAGTTACAGTACTATATCAGTACATTTATTTTGAGCTTGTCTTAGTTTGACATGATTCATGATTCACCAGCCGGGAGGGAACAAAACTCAATAGAATAAAGTAGTGACTAACTCAAAGGCTCACACTCTCTCACATTAACAAAACATTTTCATTAACAAACTTTTACATTTGGCCTAAGAAATGCAACATTGGCCACGAATGATATTAGATCATAAAGGCCTAGAGTCTGTCTGAATATGTTCCAAAAAACAATACCTTGTAAAATGCAGATTAAGACATTTTAATACTTTTCAAGTGTCTTAATCTTTGCTAATCTGTTTTAATACTTTTTAACACCCTGTGGATACCCTGGACTAGGTGTGACACTAACCAAAATACAGCCAGTAAAGCCAGATTTTGCTAAAAAAGTATCATGACACTAATAAAACTGTCTACGGTCATTCAAAGATATTTTCATGGTGGCTATCATGAAAATAATCTACATTCACTGTTCATCTTCCCTTTATGTACTTTTTATTTGGAAAAAAGATACAAATGTATATTTTTCAGGTTTATGTTAAGTTCCATTGCTGCCCTATGAAATTCAATTGGTATTATCCTTGCATTGTTTTGAAGAGTGTGGCCATGCTTTTGATGTTGGAAAAACTAAATCCTCCTGTGACCCTGAAGACAATCAAGCTTTGGCTCTGGGATGTGTATATTTCAGAATGATGATTATACATTTTCAACAGCATGAATGCCTTTTGTGCAATATTTTAGATTAATTTGGCAGGATCTGAGCCCTTGTGTATTTTTCATAATAAAGTATGTTTGACTTTAAGAAAGGCTTGTTTTTGCTTTTATTGAATTGACCTGACCCACAGATTTCTATTAGGCATTAACAGGAAGTATTGCTGGTAGTCTGCTGCCAGTAATATGTCACCTTCCAGCCTTGGGTTGTCCAGCAGCATCAAAAATGTGCAGGTTTGAGGAGAAAAAGAACTACTTCTCTCCATTCTGTGTGATCTATATAGAACAGTTCTGCTAAATATATATGTCGATGCATAATTGAGAAGAGGATGAATTAGAACACCAAAATTGGGGATAGAGTCTAATTAGTTCTGAGATGATATCTAAATCACTGTCATCTGAAAGTGTCACTCCCTCCAAATGTCCAGTGGCTCTGTTGACATGTCAGCGTGGGCCGAGATGAAACAGATCTGCAAGAAGTCAGCAGGAAATCGCTCCCCCCCCCCCCCTTCCCATTCATGCACATCTAATTTTAGACTTCGAAGAAGTCTGTCATCTAACAAATTCTCTTTAAATCTTGGCTGTATATGCCTGCTTTTGTTTGGGACTTTTTGATGTTTTCAACATCCAGCTATGAATTCTTAAAGGCATTTGTGGACCAACATTTATTGATGCACACTAATAGAAAACCAGAACAATAACCTTTTCCTCCGAGCATTCCAGGTCATTTCTAGATTTGGCCACAAGGTGGGACAGTGAATCACATTTCTGTCAAGTCTCTTTCCTGACATTGCAGGGAAGGGACTTTCTCCCACTAATTAATGAGGTCTGGAAACATGCAAGATAACCAGTTTGATTATCTTGACACTGTGAGAATATTTGTTGTTGTGACTACATCCTATAAGAACACTGAGCTCTAAAAATGACACACCTTCTAAATTTCCGAGTCTAGAGGTAACAAATATCTTTAAACACGAGCACAGAGTAGAAGAAACACAAGAAGTTACAGGAGCCTTATCTTGTCTCCAAGCTAAGGTAAAAGTCCTCTTGATGATTAAGAAAGTCATGTAGTCTCGCTGTGGTAGCCAATAATTAACATGTTATGTGAGCTAAAGGTCCAGATAGCAGAATGAGACTGGAGCAGTCCATGGCTGCAGTGTAGTGTATAAGACTGGAGCCATAAGGGCTCTGTGTGGGGTTGTGTGTGGTTGGACTTGCTTGCTTGTTAAACTTGCTTTTTTCAAGTTCTAGTTAAAATTTCAATAATCAAACACTTGGGGAATCATGAAAAAGGCCTATATTGTCAAACATGGTGATTGACATTGAGATGATTGAGATTTTCATGCATTATTTCAATCATAATGACTCAAATAGAATGAGTTAAGATTCAATAATGATGTAAAAAAAATGCCAATCCAGTCTGATTCTCAGCCTGTATAAGGTCTGCTGAACATACACATTCGGAATTTGTTGTGATGCTGCAGAAGAGTGTTCAGCTGCTGTATTTCACCAGTTACAACAGAGAAAAATGTGTATTGACGCACAAGAGGAATAATTATAATAATTATAATGACGATAATTAAACGTAACACTAATGTACTGAAAAGCCTCATTTGATTTTTTGGGGAAATAATAGGGTTCAATTTAATTTATGATTACCCTTTTGAGGCATAACCATTCAGATTCCAACTTAAGTGATTTATGCTGTTGCATCCCGTCTTCTCTGTTAACTGGGACATATGTATTTTGTTATCACAGATGGGCTGTTGTCTTATCACAATGGCTGTAATGGCCTATTTTCGCTCAAATAATAGATGAATTTCATTCACACATCTGCCACACCACTGCTTGAAGCAGGAAGAGGCCTACGCTGACCCAGAATGACTAATTAAAATGGACATTGGTATGCATGAATAAGATATGACATACAGTGGTGTGACAGATGGAATGAAAATGAGAGCCACGCTGGATCACAGAACATAGGACATCAAGCCTGTGAATTATCAAGTTATATGTCAATAAAACACAATACAGAACAAAAAAACAACAACCCCTTGGCTTGCTTATAGACTTCACATTGTTTAAAATAGAAAAGGTCAAAGTCAGTCAGAACTCCTTCCTGCCTTTCTGGTTTCATGTTTCTTTTTCTCAGGATTCTGCCAGATATGAGTTATTTCTATTCATCTCATCCTCTTTACTTGTTCCAGTCTTTCCTGGGAAAGGTGTCTGTACACAGAACTGTAGCGCATCTGTTTCTCATGTCCTGGAAGTCTCATGTTTCTCCCCCATTCACAATCCTGGAACATGCTCCAATTAACAGAGGAAAACAAAGGCCACTATTTAGATGACAGCTCTCTGACCGGCCATCAAGTCAAGGAGATCTTAGTTACGTTACAATTTACATGTGTAAAATGAATGCTGCTTTAACCTAATTTTGATTTCTTTGCCACTATTTTAATATACAGAATACCACATACTTACATGTGTTTGATGCCAAATGATTGCCAAAACACTGCAACTGTATCATAAGCGGACACAGTGTGACTAGTGAGAGCAGGCTTACACTTTTATAACGTGGTGTTTGGGGTCAGTTAGCCCAAAATCGTTGAAAACACTGTATTAAAGCCTAGAGTTTAAACTGCATATTCCACACACAAACAATCACACACAGGCGCAAAGTGATGAATCTACCCAGTTTTGTTTTTTTTTTTTTAGTTCAGACACTGTGCCATTTTCTAAATCAAATGCATGTGCAGTGCTGGAAGGCTTTGGTGTTAAAGGGATCAGAGCATTGTGTGCTGACATGATTAAAATCTGCATTATTTAAATATGTCAGTACAAAAAAAAAAAAAAACAATGACAGAGAGTCCAACTCCTGTGCCTTAAGGGTACACTGAGCTTTCTGCGTGAGCTAATAGAAAAAATAATAATTTAAAAACAAACGCACCATCTTAATTTGTTTTCCATCAGTCTCTAGAGAGATCATCTTTGCTGTGTCTTTGGTATCTCATTATACTTTCTAATCAAGTCTCTTTAAAAATCCCTTTAAAGGGGACAGACTGTTTGCCCTTCCCCCAGCATGATGTTGCTGCATTGCAGCCATCGACTACGATTTATTATGTTACAAATGACCAAGGTAGGCTGACATTTTGATTGTACAATGTGAAAAACCATGGCCGTAAAAGGCTTTCGAAAGTGACACTGCTCTGATCTCTCCCATCGCTCAGTCTCTGTAATGAAGATTGTCCATTACAATTAAAAACCCAGGTTTCCTGTGGCTCGGCTGATGAATCTATCAAATCTTTTTTTTTTTCTCCCTTGCTCACCATGTGTGTTCATCCAGCCAGGCATGTGTTTCACCCAGTCCTGTGACTGCAGCATCGAAAATGACAGAATTAGGGGGGAGAAAAATCAATGAGCACAAGGGGATGGTGAACAAGCAAATAAACCTGGCTTCAATTACAAATGCTGATCAAGGATTTTCCCCCCCCCCCACATCTGTAATTCAAATGTGCCCCTGTGCCTTAATTACTGTGTCCAATTAGCTAAATTTCATGTACAGTGTGCTTTGGCAAAAGGTGCAGTGCCATGAATGGAAATCCACTCCATCCCCTGAACACATCTTCTTCTTTCATAAGAGACAACATGGCGCAACGTACAGTAATTACAAGACGTGACTCCATAAATTCAACACAGAAATCTCATTACCGCGACTCTAACCCGCCAGAAGAAGCAAATGTTGATCTTACTCTGCAACAATCCATTACAGAGTTATTTATAATCTGTGATATTCAAACACGGGATCAACAGCACTACATCAGTCCAAATCGGTGATACATTTTCATACTGCTGCAATGTTTGAATTACACTGTGTTGTAAAGTGTTTGTCCTTGAGGTTAATGATAAAACGCACCCCCATTTCCTGTCGCAGATTGTATGCTTGCTTAATGATCAGGGGGAAAAGTTACTGGTGTATTAGGTGTATTACTTATCTATGCCATTTTAACCATCACCAAAACATGAATGCCTTATTAATAGTTTCTCTATCCCATTTTGAGCTGCATTCCTTGTCTGAACTGAGCTGTCTACACTTTGAGGTGTCCCCGTTTGCATGCTCTTAAACTTTGCTTGCGGAACAATAAGACTGAAGTGATTAAACCTTCAAAAAAAAAAAAAAAGGAAAAACAAAAGGCACCTACACTCTTTGCTCACTGCCACTGTCAGGGAGACCTACTGTGCCTGCATGCAATGCAATACAAAACAAACTGAGCGCGTGTGCATTATAATCCACCACCGGATGCAACATGCAGTCTGTCCTTAAACCTGTCCAACTGCATTTCTTGTATGAAAGGTGCTATATAAATAAAGTTTATTATTATTATTATTATTAAACCTCATCTTGTGCTTATTGTGAATTTTAAAAATCAATATTACACCAGGCCGCACTGACTTAAATCTCTTTAAGGGTTAGAAATAAATCCAGGACATTTGTACCATGTGAATGTTTGTTCTTTTTCTGTTTTTAAGGATAGCTGGAGGCAGGACTGTTGCCACTGAAACGCCAGGGATGCGGTGGAAACTGAGAAGCTGCTGAATCCCATGCACCTGTTAGTGGAGGAGCCACTTCTAGAGAGTAACGAGCTGCGATAATAAGTCGCCTGCATCATCATCAATATATGTATAACGGTGGTTGTCGTACAACTGGAGGCGCTTTGTGTCCCCCCCACGTCAACAGTTCCTGCACTTGCTGGTTACAGCTTTCAGAACAAAAGTTTGCATTGTAGAAGCCTCGGGCTGACGTCACTCCTGTCGAGTTGCTCGGAGTGAAACGGAGGAGCCTCTTCAATCTGCGATTAGAGACCAAAACACTCAGCCACACACTCCCACCCAGGACTCAGTCACTGAGACCAAGTCTCCATTCATCCGTCAAACAGCGCAGAAACTGGGAAGTAAATTAGCAGGGGCTTTTCTTTTCCCCTTTTCCTCCTATTTTTTTTTTTTTTTAAAAGGAACACGCCAATCTTCGACGACACGGTGAGTTTAATTGTCTGTGCTTAGCCACCTTTAGGTCGCCGGGTGTTCCTCAGCAGCGTGCCCGGTTCACGGCTATCTGCCGCCTGGGCTAACGGCTAAGCTAACGTCCGTTTGCTAAGCCGTGTAGCATCCATTCCCTGCACTTGCCCTCGGTCGGGCGTCATCCGCTGCTCGGGTTCAAACACAGCGACTTAAAAAAAAACAAAACAAACAAACAAAAAAAAAAAAGTTCACGCCAAAGCTCGATACGGCGCTTTCGGCTGCTGCCGAGCTAAACTTTGTCCAGAATGTAACCGTTGTCACGTCTGTGCCTCGGTCGTAAGAAGCGTGTTCGCGGTGTGAAAGTTAACTAACGTTAAACATGTCACCGGCTACGTTAGTTGGCGCAGGCGGTGCCGTCGAGTCTTGTCATTAGCCGCCGAGCAGCGTGGCTCGGGTCTTTGTTGCCAGCTCGGTCCACTCTGCGGATCCGCCGGCTGTCCACAAACGTGAATGGACGGACGATTTGGAAATAAAAAACCAACCGAACATTGTACATAAAGAAGTTCGCCCTGTCGGGATGGTCGCCGTGTTCGCTCGCAGCACGCCGGTTGTAGAACAAGTGTGTCCTGTGGGGGGGAAAAGTAGCGTCTGGCCGCCGGTGTGTAACTGTTGTGGGATGTTTCTACGCTTCGTTTGACAACAACTGGACATAATACAGGTAGGTTTTTATTGATGTGTTCGATTGTTCGTCTGTCCCGACATTGTGTGTTTTCCGTATTAAAGCCGGGGGGCCGCCCGCCGGTGTCGCCTCCCCTCCGCTGCCTCCGCTGCTTCCTCTGAAAGCAGAGCGCAGCTAATGCAGCAGCTGCGGTCTGGCCTCAAATTGTACCCTTTGAGATTATGACAATACCCTCCATCTTTTTTTTTTTTTTCTTTCTTCTACTTCCATATTAACAACAAGGCATTCGCCATCTTGGGGGTATTTAAATGAACACGGTCCATGTAAGCGGTGTTCGAGGCGCTACAAAGTTGTGAAACTTGGGGAGGAGAGATCTCGGTGATTTCAACGCTGATTTCTGCCGAATTGAAATTGAAAGCAGCATATTGCTTTTATTTTTTTTGAATCGCACGCGTGCGTGTTTTTGGAGTTGTGTGGAGTTTGATTCTTGCTGGTGGGATTTCAACACTGGTTGGGAACGTGACATGTCCCACATATAAAATTCAGTTTTTTATTAAACCTTGCTGTGTCTGTCTGTCATAATCTGGCAGCAGGCGGGGCGTTTTATCACTGCCCTGATTTCTTCTTTTGTGCATTGTGCTTTTTATGCTGGGCTTATTTAGCTTGCTCTAAATTGGAAGAGAGGTATTTTTCTTTTTCCCTGTCCATTCTGAACGCACACAGGCAACATTGGGGAAAAAAGTTTTACTACAGTTCTACCAGCGTGTTGCAGCATATTGCAGCTGAAATGAATAAAAAGATCATGCTTGAGATGAGTAAACATCAATAAGCCTTTTTTTTTTTTTCCCCGCAGAAGACATCTTGTCATAGTAGGAAAAGCCCAGGTGTTGCTAATAGCATCAGTCTGTTCAAGTGTCCCAGTGAGCCATGACAGTGTGACAGAGAGCCAGCATGCACAGTACTGTGACCCTGAAACAGGAGCGGAGAATTGGAATTCAGTCATCATTCATTTGATTATTTACATGTGTGATTATTATTATTTTTCCCCACTGTGACATTTCATAATGTCCCTCGTGAAAAAGGCATGCGTGTTGTTGGAACCTGGGCAAGATTTTCTTCCCTGGAAATGAACTTGTGTGTGTGTGTGTGTACAGGCCCTTTCCAACTCCGTCATGATGGCATCAACCACTGGAGTATGTGGTGCATCTTGATTTGTGAACAGTTGTGCTCGTACAGTGAATGGAGCTTATCTTGATGGTGTAAATTTAACTTGCATCGTTTAGCTGCCTTCAGCAGGCATCTTTTGTTTGCTGATTTGCCTTCAGATATAATTGATAGTAATGTGTGTAAAGTAACTAGCGTGTGTCCTAAGTGAAATGGCAGTGGACATGATTCCTGGTAAAGTCCATCATTTAAATGGCTTCAGTAGCCAAGGCAGCAAGATAAATCAGATCACAGCCTTGATGTGTTATGCATGCATCCAGTAACTGCCAATGAATCAAACACAGGTAGAAGGTCACTAAATTTGCCTCATATTTATTCAGAGCACATGTCCTTGAGAAGCTCTGCAGAGAGAACAATGTTGAAGTGCTGTGTACTAAGATTCTAACGGGAGGTTTTAACATTGAGAAATCAAAAGAGTCAGCAACTTGGATTTGAATTTCAAAAATATTGCAGGGTTTTGTTCTTCCAGGCGCTAAAAGCGAATGTAGCTCATGGTTGCTGAATTACTTAAAGGAGCACGTTTAAATGTTAGCAGCCCTCGGAATCCAATTAAAAGACTATATTCAGCTTAATTATTTTTTTCCAGAGATTTATTCACTTGATCCCAAACAATTTATTGCACAACAGAAACAATTTTTCACCTCCAACTTACTAAATATAGACCTTTAAATGCTATTAGCAATACACCACATAAGTATATCAGCATTGTTAGATTTTGGTGCATGAGGTCAAGACCTAGTAGTGTACATTCAGTATTAATATGTCATGTTTCCTGGGTTACCAAGTTGTTTTTAGATGTAGCCAGATTTGTGTTTTTCTTTAGCTCCCCAGTTCAACTGGGGCTCACATGACGTATTTATGTAGCCCCTCTTGGTATGTCCTCACAGAATATGAGAAGGTCCCGCTTTCTATGTCCTTTGGCCTTTTGAAAGGGCCAAAGGAAAAAGAAAAAGCGCGACTGCTAATAATTGTGTTTTCACTCATTTTCACCCTGTCTTCTTCTACTCATACCCTTTCCACAGGTTTGCACTCATTAATCAAAGGTGCTGCTCTCCTGCTGAGGGCTGAGCAGGTTCATCAATTTGGCAGCCAGCTTGCTGTAAGGAACAGTGCAGAGGCTCTTAACACACAAGCATAAATAAATCTATGGTCTTTATATGCAAGCCCTGAAGGTTAATGCTGTATAATTCAATATACCCTCTTTGTCTATTGTGATTGATGTTTTTAAACATGTAAGGCTTGACGGGAGTCCCTTTTTTGTAGGTCAGTGTTGACACTTTATGATTGGGTGAGTTTGGGGGGGGGAGCGGCACGAGGGAGGTGGATTATTATGAATATGTCAGGGAGATTACTCCTTTTCACTCATCTTTCTGGTCTATTTTCTCTTCGCCTGGAGATGCTTGTCGCAGTGTTTTATTTGAACCAATGATGCTTCTGAGATTGAAGCCTCCCTGCTGTGTTAATGGGGCTGATGATTAAAACGCTAGTGGTCTGGTCTATTCTTTTGGTTGTTTAGTATTTATTTGCCTCCTTTTGCTGCAGGAAATGCAGGCCGACTGAGATTAAATGAGTCCATGTTCATAATTCTTAGTCAGATATTTACAAGACTAATACATTTTGTCCAGTTTCTGTTGTAAACCATTCCACTCTCGCACAAAGACTGTGCCTCAGCAGCCCCCTTTTTTATTGATCTTCATGAATTTAAAATCTGGTCACAAACACTTCCCACCGCTGTGCTAGGAACGCTACTGCAGCCACATTTTTTTTCTTAACATTGGCTTGATAAGAGACGGACGAAAATAAACATATGCTTAAAAATGTCAGCAAAGACCAAAATCTAAGGCTTAATGACTAAATTCTTCCCTCACTATAATGAGACATTGCACAGGCAGTGGACAAACATCTTTGCATGAGAGTATTGCAACTCTGCGCAAGTAGGAGACATTCTTTTTTCTTTTTTTGTTTTTTTTACCATACCACTCATTATATGAACTTTAACAAATGATCATGAGTTCAGGTGGATCAGATAATCTGGAAATAACCTCTATAAGAAATAATCTCTATAATTAAATCAAAATAAAACAATGTGGTTAATGTTGACATCATCCAGCACACCTTTTCTTTTCACTGAACTGAATGTTGCCATTTAATATAATGTTACTGATGTAAAAAGCCTCACATTAACAGAATTTGTAGGAAGAAACTCTCTTAAGATGCGACAGGCCTAGTCTTCACAAACATGATGTTCACCCTGACCTCACTAGCAAGCTGAAACCCTCAAATCGTGTAACGCAAGGACCGTCGAGGAGACTATGAAGAGGGAACCTGCTTTTGGTGTCCAGGTTACCTGTTAGTTATATTACTCATGACTTAGTAAATAGCTTTCTGTGTAGGGAGGCCATTGTTTTTATCTTTTCTTTAAGTGGTGGCATAGAGCCAGATAAATGGACTACTGCATAACACGAGGAGGCTTGGCCTTGTAGTAGTTCAAAGGCTAATTGCAACAACCAATTATTTGAAACTAGAGTGACCTTTTTACTCTCGATATTGAATGAAACATGCAGCCGACAGTCATTTCTTTAACACTGGTATTCACACTACAAACGGACACCGTTGGAACTGCAAGGTGACCCGCATTTAGATGACGCACAACAAGTCAGTGTTGCTGCTACTGATGTGCGAGCATGGAGGCTTTAAGTTCATCAGACGTGCAGTGTTTACTGTTCATGTTTAGACGGTATATTAGAGAGGGAGGGTAACAACATATCAGAAAGTAAATGTTACTGATGAAAGTGGCAGATCTGTTGATTCGATGCAGAGCCTTTTTACTTGTTGAGCCATTTTTAAAAGGATTGCTTTTGTTGTGGTGGGTTGTTGTGACATGAAGCGGTATGTGAAAGCCATCGCACCTTCTTGTCTTGGTAGATGTTTTGAGCATCTGCGGCTGGGTCAGTAATGTGTTAACCTGTGATGTCTGGATTTAATATCCCCTAAAATTATAACCAAAGATGTGCTTGTTACTCTTTCTTATCAGTCTGTTGTATTTTATGTTGAGGCCTTTGGAGGCCATTCAGAAACAGCATACACGTCTTAGAACCAAATATTTAGACCAACCGTCTCACACAGCACTCATTTGTTATAATCATTGTATTAAATAGAGATGAATTAACATTTTCCATCAACATAACAGGTAATAATGAACAAGTAGCCCCAAGAAAGGTTATGTTGTCTTTACAATTTGCTGTCATTTTTAAACTAAACTATGAGGCTAACGTCGCAGCCTTCAGCTGTTATAAATCAAACATCATTGCAAATAGTCTTCATATGTCAGGTTAGACTATCTTTTTATTTATTTATTTATTTTTCCTTGTCCAGTGGTATTATCCCAAAGAGGACAGTTTTTAGAAAGCAGTGGTATATAGATAAGGGAAAATATAGAAGTTAGGAACCCTTAGGGATTGTTATTGATAGACCACTAAATGGTTGTTCTATGGTATTTTGAGTGATTTGGATTGATTTAGTTCAGAGTTTCAATACAGGACCAGGACTTTAATACTCCTAGGGGAAGACACTGTAGACCAATTTTGATTTTCAGTGATTTTATGAAGAACTGAAAGGATTTAAGTGATTCAAGATTTATTTAAGATTGAAGCTGGTTTAGACTCCATTTTCTTTTCATATTTTTTTTTTTTACATTCCAAACAAGATTAACCCAGATGGTAATGCATAAATAGTATACACATGGTGGCTGTTCAGAAATGTTTGCAGTGCCAAACATATGTGTGTTGTGTTATAAAATCTCTTGACTTTGAAGCTTGGTATTTGAGTGATTTTCAGGAAAGGATATTTTAGTTTCTACTCAAGACATTTATTTGATACAGTTTCCTAAGTTCATTGGATTTCTGCTAAATCAAAATGTTCCTACTCTAGTTTATATTTATTTATTTATATATATATTACAGTAGACCATAATCCAGTTTCTCCCAAGTGTTTTTGCCATTTCCCATTGCCCTGTGTTGCCTCTTGGAGCCAGAGTTAGATTTTCTTCTGATGTTTCCAATGGATAACTCATCTCCCTGAGGGTCCATATATTACCATTTTTATTTAATTTTCATGGAGCTTTCCGATGGCACCGATGCTGAATGAGTAAATCGATAAAATCAAGCAATAAATCTGACTGCTGTTGTCTCGTGTTTCAGGTGCAGAGCAGTGATGCCACAGAACTGAGGACTCATACAGTAAGTGTTTGGTTACATCAGCCACCCATTGTCCATCTGTGCCAGTATGCCCTTTGAAGTACCGCTTTAGATTTTGTATAGGAAAAACCACTTTGCTTTGTTAAATTGGAAAAAGTAACTCATGAATGATAATGCAGGACTAAGCAGGACACCTCATTTTAAAGTATTATTTAGGTTTGGGATTAGAATTTTCCAATTAGGTTGAGATTTAGCAAAGTCCTCCTTTTATGAAATTAGTTTGTGCTGCATTACACTTTGCTCTCATTTTGTGTGTATCTAATTAATTCCTGTCTTTCTTAGAATTAGAGTGTCAAGGCTTCAGAACACATTTAATTCTCTTAGGGGAGAAAAGAGACTTTTTTTGACTATTATTATTAAGATAAATTACTGTGAGCCAAACAGGGGTAATTGGTGGGTTTGGAGCAATTGTTTGGCTTTGTTTTTAAACTTTATTTTGGGCTGGTCCACATGCACAGATGTTTCCTGGCTGCTATTAAAAATGGAATTGTTGCCCTAAGACAGAGGTGGTGGGTAAATCAAATTTATTTTCCTTTAGGAAATCAATTATTATGAAACAGGTTTTTCAAACTGAATATATGAGGCCAATTGCACTTGGTTGTCACACTAAAGCCAGACAGTTTCAAAGTAGACAAACCTGAAATGAAATTAATAGTGTTGCAAGGGAAATAATATTTCAGTCTTTAAATGTAATGTTGAGTTTTTGGCTAATTGGATATAGCTCAGTCATCAATGCTACTGTTTCTGGAAGGCTGCGTTTCACATTTCTACAGGGTTGAATTAAAACTACAGAAGTTTTCCCTCTTGCCCCTTTGCTACTCTGACTCATTTTGTGCTTTCCAACACTTTCAGCATTTAGTAAAATCCTGAAGTGGAACTGCTCACTTAACAATTTATGAAGCAAAGAATGCTGAAATCGTGCCATGAGATTTATGACGTGTACATGGCCACCTCCCGATCTAGAGAAAGAGTCTCCTACTGTTTATGTGACTGACCCTGGAAAGAGACAGGTCATCTGTAGCGCCTGCTGTTCACACGCTGAGTTGAAATGGCAACGGCAAAATGAGCATCGCCGCAGGAAACCCATCATCCCTAAACCTGAGCGCACTCCCTTTCATCTGTTTGTGTTGTAGAAGCCCTCAAAGATTCATTACAGCAGTTATGAGTAACCTTCCGTTTACCAACAGGGGCCAACTATATGTTTCAGCAACAGCTGCCACGTTGGCAAGTTATAGCCAGCCATTGCTTTTGGTTGCCGGAAGCTGACACAGTGGTTGCTGTACACACATTTTTTCTTCAGTCCTTGTATGGCCCTGAGTCATTAAACACATGTTTTGTTAATGAATGATAAATAATGGTTTCAAGAATGGTGAAACATACTTTACACAACATTCTCTCTTTCTCACTCACTCACTCACACACACACACAGTGTATATGTACTTAAACATCATCTGCCCAGGTCTGATCAGTATGATTGGTTGTTTGTGGTCAGGCTGAAAACAGCTCATTGTTTATAAGGATGTCGTTTCTTTATGTGTAATCAAAATTTGGCTTCCCAGTCCAACTGGATGAAGCTGTGACCAGTGAGCTCATCCTCCCTCTGCTGAAGGGGAAAGTAAGAATAAGAAACAATTGAGAAAGTATTGGTGAAAAGAGTAATGTAGACTAGGATTAAGTGCTGATAAGTGAGACATAAAATAATCTGTTGTCTTATGTTTTTTTTGGGGGGGGGCTATAGTCCAATCCACCCCCAGCAATGATTCAAATTGATCCTCAAAAAAGGGGCAGGAACACATATGGAGAGAGACCTAGACTAACTTAAATGAGCAAAAATAAATTTAAATCCGCACCTCATTTGATGGCAGCTGCTTTATAATAAAGGCCAGGCAGTGCTGGTGTTCATTTCTATACCACTTCAACACAATGGAGAGGCAAAGCACACAAAGAGCATGTCTGGCTCCAGACAAAGCAGACATGCTTGTTTTCTGAGGAATAGTTTAGGGAGCTAAAGTGAAGCAGGGCACTGTTGCACTGTTAAAATGTCAGGCCAATTTTAATCCAGTGAACATATTGGTGTGTTACAATAGCACTTTAAATAAATAATGTAAGCTAATTAAAATATTTAAATTATTTTTACAATTTCAGCTATATTTTTAGTAGTTTAGAGATTCCTGGGTTGAGTTGGTATGAGGTGTGTTTTCCATCACTTCCGGTCACATTATTGAAGTGAAGTGACGTCATTTTCTGTATGTAAGAGTAGAGAGGTTGAGTTTTGACAGTTTTATGAAGCACAATTAACAATTTTTGCACAATTTTAATTTTTGTTATTCAATTTTGACAATTACCTGAAGCACATTAACTGTTACACATGTAGGTAAACCTACATGTGTAAAACCTCAACACAAAGAACCCATGAGAACGTTAAATCCTGCAAGACTCAAAAGGAAACTTCACCCTGCCTCAAATGATAAAGGAGTGCAAAAACAAGATATACGCTGCTGCATAACTTATCAGAAGAATTTATGGCAAGCATGGAATGGATATATGGAAAGCAAGAGAGAAACTTATGAGGATCTAGAGATAATGTCTTCATGCTATCCTGTTTCAGAAAGGTCTCTGTCAGCCATTTTGAATGTTTGGTGTTGCAGTACACAACAGAGATGGTTGATGGTGACGGTTCACCTATCTTATCAGCTTCTTTTATGTGAAGTCATGTCTGAGTCGAGGCAGACGCACATGAACCAGAGTAAAGGTCCCAAATTCAGCTGCAGCAGGTTATCTGTAGAAATGTTTGTATGTTTTGTAGTAGTGGTTTTGTGGGTTGTGGCAGTTGACAGTCTGCATGATTAAAGGATGTATGTTAACTTTACTCTAGTTAGCACCAAAGTGCTGTGGTTGCCCGGTGGAATTAAGATGATCGCTGAACAAAATATTGAATTTATTCATTTTTTCCACTTGGAGGAAGCACCAAACTACTGTACGGACCTCCTGGTATGTACAGCAAACAAACCCATAGGTGGTACATGTTTGTGTGACCTGCACTGTATACTGGCTGATGCTCAGGCACACTCTTATTTTCCTTATGGGCTTTTTTGGGTGTCTCGGCTCATCATGTAGCCTGCTAGTTTGAACGGAATAATATAATATTTAAGATAGAAATGCAGTGGAGGCCACAGTATGGATTTATGTGGAGCAACTTGTGTCTGCTCCTACAGGGATAAGACCACTGTGGGGAAGGCAGTATAGCAGAGAGTGGTTTGAGTTCCAGGCAGCTGCAGTCACAGAGGCTAGTTTGTTGTCAATAAAGTGGAATTCATTCATTATATATGCTTCTCTTCTGAGGTGAGGCAGCCCTGGGTTTTGGGACAGCACTGGTCTGGTCTACTGGGGAGCTTGTTGGGAAAACTCGATGCCTGCAACGGCGTCTCTGAAGTGTGCAGATGGTATTGAGGAAACCTGAATTTTCTTGGGTGGTTTTGACCAGCTGCCTGCTGTTCCTTCTTTATTGTCGGCATTAAGTCTTCATTGGACAACAGGGAGTTTTCATCAGCTCACAGCAACATTATGCATCACAAAATAAAGATCCTGCAGTGTGTCTTTAAAAAAATCTTCTAAAGTATGTCGTCTTTGGCAGCTTGATCTTGCTACCAATTTCACAGATTTGTTCTTAAAACAGAAATTCTGACACCTTGCATCTGTTTGATCTTAGATCTCAAAATGCTTAAATATCATCAGTGCTCATAAAATGCTTACCGTTCCTGAGCAGCATAAATGCCACTCAGCTGTGTGACAGTCTTGTTGGCAGCCTGCAGGAGAGGATCTGTGGTGTCAGCGCTCTGACGGGTGTAGAGGTGACACCAAGGTGAATGCTGAGTTGTAGACTGGTTGGAAATCATTGATATTCTGACTCAGAGGCTGCAAATGGCTTGGTGGCAGATGGAGTCTTTGTCGGGGAAGAAAAATGGCAGCTCGGGAGCATCAACGCCATTTTGCCTATCAGCTTTGCTGGTGGGCGGTGACCTTCTGCCGCTCACAGAGATCCCCCAGCACATGATCAATTATCTCACTTTGCATTGTTTACTAAGCTAGTGGGAAAGGATTTAAATGTCAATTTTTTTGAGAGAGATTGCATGTGTAATCATAAAACTGGTGTCTGTTGTACATAATGAGGAAGCAAATTGTAGTTTGTGAACAAGGATGTTTTTATAGCCTTTTAGGCTCAGTAGAAAATAAATCAATGTATGATAGTCGGATAGAAAACCAATACTTGGCAGTTGTTTAGCTCCATTTATTTCATGTTGTTACAGAATTAGTGTAATTGATTTGACTTTGCATTCCACCAGTTCTTTAAACAACATTGTTAATGGAAGAGATTTCTCAGGAGTGTAGATGTATCGCATGGCTTCAATTTGGCAAATGATTTTCATTAACATTGTTTGACTCCAAATAAATTATTTGCTAATCTGAAAATGTTTATGCAAATAATATTAATTTGGTAATGACTCTTCTCATTACAAAGATAACACAGGCGCACACAACAGAACCGTGATATGCAGTCATTATTCTTGGCTGTAAACAAATCTAAGTCGGAATAAAATATTGAATGAACCTGGGGGAAAATGAACAAATGATGCAAAAAGCAAATGACATTGAGACTCCCTTTTAATATGTATGTATTTCAGCTTGATGGTTGATTTCATTAGCAGACCTCATTGTTATGCATTGACTGTCCTCCTGCAGCAAAATGAATATTATATTCACGTAGTAGCCATAACATTCAGGGAGGAAATGTTTGGATTTGAGTGGCATCCTTCAGAAAAGGTGAAGTGTTGTCTTCCTACCCCAGATTCTGATTATTCATTGTATTGATATTTATACATAATGTATTGATCTTCATTCATTCCTATTATCACGTTATTTTTCTAGAATTGTTTTATTTTCTTACAGCTAAAATGTTAAATTTGTTAAACTACATTAAATATAAATATCCATATAATATAACATTTCTGGGTTACTGGTAGTAATCTGTCAGTTAGGTCAATGATGTTTATATAAGAGAAAAAAAAAATCTGTAGCATGTTAGCCATACTTGTATAGGTTTCCCGGTCAACTTCCTTTGGGAATTAGCCAACTTACTTATGTGCTCGTCTCTCTGCATTCAAATAATTAAAAACATGTTGCAGATTCAAAATCTGATTTTGAATGTTATGTGACTGCTAAAAGTGCACGTCCTGAACACATGGAGCTACTTATACAAGCAAGTTATTTTTCTGTCTGTAAGGAGGATGATATTAAGCAGCCATGCCATGCACCTTCCTTCCCCTCTTTCAGGCCTGGCTGCACACAGCTTTCAGAGGGCAGTGCTTGTTGAGTTTCACCAACAGGAACTGTGTGAAGAATTTTCTATTAGTAAGGCTCTGTGTGTGTGTGTGTGTGTGTACAAGGTGTTAATGACAATATTAGCAAGGACAAATGCTGCTCCTTATTGGGCTTACAGGTGGTAACCTACATAAAGTACATGTGTATCGATATTAGTTTGGCCTATGCCAGACTGATCTCGTCCACACGGCAGGGCCGTTTTTAAAAACAATTTAAAAACAAAAATGCTGCAGGCAGATACATTAGGTAGTTGATGGAATGTTTTAGCAAGATATGGCGGTAAACTGATGATAATCTTTTGTTGATTTAGATTTTTGGATCGATATTTCTTGCTGTATTTTCCACCAGTATCCAACCTGACAGTGTTGACATATTGTGACCAGAATGGGGTTAAAGTAACGCATATCCATGGAGCTGTTGTGTCTGCAGCCTGTCATAATTTCAGCAACAACACAAAAGTTTTTTGACAATTTGCAGTGTGGCTACTACACTCAACAGACACTGTACAACTCTGTGCTACTTTTTGTCACAATGAGGGTCACGGCATTGTGTTAGGCCTAGAAGGTATGTGGGCATATCTGGAATGGCTTACTGTTATCTATGTGCCAGGAATGTCTGCGCCTCTGTGTTGTTCCTTCATCAGCTCTTCGAATGTGTGGAGTGCCACATGGGGTAATTCGTAGCCCATTCATGTTTTTTGTGTTTCTCTTTATGAACAGCTCTCTTTTCATTGATATGCTTCCAACACCCATCTTGATCTCTTCTTCAATCCCAATAACTCAGTTGGACTTTGAACCTCAGGAACTAAGTCACTTTTTTACACATTCATGTTTGTTTTTCTGCCACATCTGACGAACCATAAAGATGACGTAAATTAGACTGATAACAGATTAAAAAGCAGCAGCTGCAACTGAGACATGTATACACTGTTGTGTGACAATGATGCTATGATGGATATTAGCAAGGAGACATGCTGAGGTAGAAAGTGACATTGAAAAACAGCAGAAAGGATAGACACCTGTCTCCAAAGTAGCCACGATCGGCTTTGTGTTTTTGTGGTTATTTTTCTGCTTTATTACACAAATGCATTGAAACTTTTTAAAAAAAAAATTTAAAAATTCCCATTCCTAGTCCTAATAGTGATACTAATGATGACCTCAGTTTTTGTACGTAGTTTTGTGGTTTGTGTCATTTCAATTAAACTCCACTCTTATAGCTCCTGTCCAATCAGAGAGTACTTGCTCAAGAGCAGGGACATTTCAGGGGTAGCAACTATGACCTTCAAAATACAACTGGAACTAGGTTCTGTGCACTAAAAGTTGGCTGTAATGTCCATAGGTTAGCGGTGAGAGATGTGCAAATGACAGGGATTTCCAAGTAAAAATCTAAAGGCGCTTCTACCTGCATTTACTTTGTTTGGGTTTAAATATGTGAACGTGTGCAATTGGCTCCCCTTTCTCACAACAGCTTCAGTACCACTTTGGGGTTTTGTTTTTGGTGACGTGCTGCTTTTGCAGTTCACATTTGCACGGTCACCAATCTTTTTTTTTTATTTTTTATTAAAGCAGTTTGGAGGCATACCATGTCTATTTGCACTGTATCACAAAATTTGGATTTTCTGAATGTGAATTTCTTGAAGTGGAAGTAGCAATAGTGCTGAATGAAAAGCATATTCAGTGCATAACCTATATTCCAAATGAACTCTTGATTTGTTGTTTTGAGAAATGAAGCTTTGGTTGCCCAAACTGTGGCCATGGTATGATAATATTTCATATCTATTATCATGGTTACTTTTAAGTGGTTGGTGGGGTTTTCTTTTTAATAGTCATTGTTAGTGCTGCATGATACTGTAGATTACGCCGTGTCTGTAGTAGTGAATGCAGTGATGGAAATATTAATTTAGCAGCAGAGAAGAAGCTCTTTTCGTGAAGATGGCTCAGAGGCAGACAGGAAATTAGTTATTTTCCCCACACATTCATCAAAATAAAAATAGTCAGAGTATCCCAAGTGACTCTCCCACATCTATTGAAGCCACAGCTGCATCTACCGTGCGCTTAGTATTAACTCTCCAATGAATTTCAGGTGTTTTTGAGCACTATTAAAATAAGTGGGGGGGGTTTCTTCTGCTTCATCTCAAAGCCATTGCCCTGTGTTTTATCCCACAAGAATGATCATATTTAAATAATGAAATGCCCTATTTTAATTGTATAACCTTCACCTCTTACTTTCCTACAATTACGTCCTGGTGCCAAGAACAAAGAACTCTGGATGTCAAAACTGTTGACACTTCAGTCTCTGATAACCTTTGATTTAATGGCTAACAGAAGCAGAATGTCAACAGGGATTGTCTGTGTGCCAAATTGTTCAGTCTGTGGCTCTTGTGTAGCCTCTGAACAGATAACAGGGTTTTATTTTGACTGTGACAGGGTTCTTTGATTGTTCTCCTTTTTTGTTTGTGGTCTGTATAAAGTTGCTACAGACAGTAGAACAGGAAATGTAGCAGTAGGCTTTATTACAGGGAAGCAAGCACATTTTTGCAAAGGCACTGCCTTAGTGGTTTCATCTAACTGTACATTTTGGGAAAAAACAAAACTGGCTACTTGCTACAGTCCTAGTAATGGAGTCACAAGCCACTATTGTTAGCCTTGTTTTGTCAGTGGTTAACCGACTGAGAAAATCGCCATCAGATTTAGAGATGATGGAAATTCAAGTTAAAATGTAATTTCAGAATGCTACAATAACACAAAACAAATTGTGCAAAAGTGTTGTTTTTCAGAATGTTGGTTTAGAAAAGATAAAATGATCTTCAGTGTTTAAATCAGTTTGTCCTGATCAGACCTGTGTTATTCAAGGCAGCTCTGTCCAGGCAGCAATTATTAATCCTGTTACACTGTATTTTGCAGCTGGTGATGGCGACATTTCATAAGAGTATCTGGTCTCTTGCATATTTTCCACATGTAGGAAATCAGTCAGGTTGAATATTTCAATGGCTCATTTTGCTACTGTACCACGTAGTGCCCCCCAGTCCTAAAATATTCTCCCTGCTCACTTATAATGTTTAGAAACTCCATTATGAACTGAACTCAGGGATGTTTCTTTTGAAACCACATTGCATATCAAGAAAAGGCATAGTTCAAAATGATTTCTAAAATCTAAAACTCAGTCTCCTTTATCTAGTATATTGGTTACAAATGGAATCCTTTTGTAGTGTCATTCCTTTTTTTTGCTACGCAATGCACTGAATTTAATTTCCAAACTTAACAAATGGAGAGTTGAAAAGACAGTGCAGCTGTGCTGTGGACAGCGTTGTTGCACTGTGCATGTAATTGTTTCTTTTTCACAGTGAATGGCTTCCAAATGGCTGCCTGGAAAACCTGTCATCCAGTGACAGCCTGTCTACAGGTGTAACCTATAAAGTACACTATTTTTAATTAATTTCCTTTTTTTTTCTCTACAGGCTATATTTATTGCCTTGGTATTTTCACTGCTAATGATATGATGAGGGTCTGATTGATATAAAGGTGAATATCAGCCTTGTAGGTGGTGTGCTGCAAAAATATGAGCAGAGGAATGTACTTTCTTTTTACTAATGCTTAGACCTATGCTGGCTGACAGTGTGAGTTGCTTAGCTCAGCTACTCACAACACACTTGCAGATTGTAGAACTCATCACCGACCACTCTTAACGATATTGAGACAAATATATAGGCGAAAATGGGCAGCTTATAGTTCAGCAATTGCAAAATGTCCGTGACTAAGGACAAGAGGAGTGCAGCTGTATCTTTGACTGCAGACCTCACTGCAGGGTCTCACGCTTCTATCAGTGTGTCGTGTCACTCCATGTTGTCTTAATCATGCTTGCTCTGTCATGTCTGGAGTGTTGAGGGCCCTTCTTGTTTCTTTGTGCTCCAATTTGTTATGTGAGTATAGTCCCATGGTTCTCCACATCAAAGTGACTGGTGTAGAGATGCGACGTGTCAGTCCTCATTCATCTCTGTTAGGAGTCCAGCTATTTAAAATGCTTTCCCTTTTTTGGCAGCCTGACATTATCTAACTGTAAGGGTGCGGTGCCAAATTCTGATTATTCCTGATTATCCCACTTTTTTCTACGTTATTGACCTTCATTTAGGTCATTCAGAGTGTTCACAGGTGGTTGTTTGAATGTAACCAGCATCGTCTGCTTCAATAAAGCAGTGGACATATGGACACTGTGACTAATGCTTTGAAAGGGACACTCGGGATCTGTTTTATTGCTTCATTTGGCACACCGCAGTCCCACTTCCCATTACGGTTGCCATGTGATTTATGTTGTTCTCTTTGTAGAGTGAGAGCGAGGAGCTGGGAATGAAAAGGCTGTGATAGCCATGTTTACCTTGATCCTGGCTGCCTTTTTATTTCATCTTGGACATTGACAGTGGGGAGAAATGGGTTAAAAGCCCTGCTAGACCCCATGTTTTCCCCTATATAAACATTGTCTCTTTGATTAGTTTAAAGCATGACGACATTGGCATTGCAGTGTTGAGCCTTAAAGCCTGACCGAACCTTGGACTTTTTATTCTCACGGTCTCTGGCATGATACAGACACCTATAGACAACTAACATGCTTTTGCCATAATGTAGTTCTGTGGCATAATCCACCAAATGGCCTCATCACAGCTTGTTTGTCTAACAAGCAAATAGGCAATAATCATAATGTCACGAGGATGCCTTTGTCTTAATTTACAGTTGAATCTAAAATAGTAGGTGTTTTTGCTCTGCTGTGTGTTATTTAGCAGTGAAGAATGACAGATAACCTTTGCACCAACATCCTACTTTCATGTTTAATTTGTAGCTATGCTTCCTGTCAGATGATTGCGCCTGCTTTATATTCAAGCTGTTTTTTTATCCTGTTTACATGCAAATGCACCCCTTTCACAGCCCAATAATATTAAACTGAGGTATTCATCTGCTGAATCTTCTATAACATTCAGACTTGTAGCCCAACAGCATTGCCACCATGCTTGTGAATAACTGAAGTTGCAAGGTAAAGTGAGGTTTTCTTTAAAATTGGCATTTTTGTCATACGCATGAATGCTTTGTTTGTTCTAGAAATATTTTAATAAATAAAAGTGTGAAGTCTGGACTAAGTAAACATGGGATTACTGTGTTTTTTTTCCTTATCACTGGCATGTAAATATTTTTGAAATGGCAAAGGTTCTCATCTAATTGAACATGCTCCCCTTGACAGTGATAAGCCTAAGAAACTGATGTTACCAGTAAACATTTTGCCTGCTCTTGTTGTAGTATTTTAATGTCAGGTCCTGTGTGTGGACATTGTTTCCACCTTTTCATTTTTTGCCTCTGAAATACATTACTGTATGTCTGATCTCTGTTTTGCAAAGTGTGCGAAAAAAAAAAATCATTAAAGTACCCCATAATTTTGATTTTGAATAGCACCTCCTGGACATTACCTTTTGGGGGGGGGGCAAAAATGTGACATAGTCTCAAATTTAGTATGTATCCTCATTTTATGCCCCACTGAGCGATATTTCTTTCCTCACCTTTCCTTATCGGAAACAAATACTGCCTTCAGCAAATTATGGTGAACAAATTATGCAGAAGTAAACAAAGAGGATGTAGTGAGAAGTTGTGTAATGATAATAATATGATGTACGTGTGATTATCTTTTAACAAGTGTCGACTTGCCTTTCCACCTCCTCCCCTTTAGAAAACACTGCAAATACTAGGAACTGGCTGCATATTAGATGACGGTACTGTATACCATAGCTCTCATAAGGGTTAATGTAAATGAAGTCTAGCATTCTGTTGGAAAATGTACTGTATTAACAATGAAAATGTCATCCAGGGGGTGCCACCCTGTACCACCTGCATTTTCTGAGCCAACAACAACAAATTAATAGCAGCTGATTGGGAGATGCATGAAATGACTTGTCCTTTTCTCGCTCTCTACCCCCTCTCTTCCTTCTTCTCTGTATGTGTCTAATTAAAAACTGCAGGCTGAGCTACACAATTTATGGCTAATGCTTGCTGCTGATGGGGCAGCAGTACGCAGGAGCTCTAACAACGTGTTCATGATGGATGTCAGTCTGTGCAGAACATGTGGGATTCCTGTTTCCAGGCATCGCGTCCCACCCCCAGATCACTCCTCATGAAAATGATCCACATGCAAACTGCAAACTGTGCTAACACTGCTGTGAAGGACAAATGCATTTCCTGAAACATTTGTCATACTGGGGCCCCACATCATTCATCAGCGTCCATTTTCCTCCTTAACTACCAGCCTTTCCTCTATGTTCATGGAAGCAGTCAGTACTTGTTTGAAGCAGTCATTATGAACAGAAATTCGTTTTTTGCCTTGAAGGTTTCCCTAAAAAGATGGATGTTCCCTGAAGAAAGATAACAGAATGCCTGAGCTTTGTGTTTTGCTGGTAATTCTCAAGAGCAAATAAGGATGATTATCCTGGCTGTATGAGCACAGGTGGATCTCTTTGCAGGGCTCGCAGCATGTGTGTGTTCTTGCATAGGAGGCCAAAGATGTGATTACATTGATGCATAAAAGACTATGGCTGAGACGGGCAAATCAGTGAATAGATGGTGTTTAAAGGTGTTCAGTAACACTAGGGCAGGCTTTGCTGTGGATCACATTTAGTGACTGTGGTACTTCAGTTATATCCGTGTCACAGAGCATCCCAGAGGCTCCCCACTGTAACCAACACTACTCTGCCATCTGCCACCCTGGTAATAGTCAGGGTTGTCGTTCAGTTGCTCTATAGACTCTTTTTTTACAACCTACATCCAGAAGCTTCTTCTGAACATCCCTGCACATGGGTTCTTTTGTCTCCCAGCATGGTCATTAAAAGGGGGCCCTCGCTGAAAAAAGCAAACCTGACAGGAATGTTCAACCAGCCCTTAAGTATTGATTGTGTAGCAATGCCAAACATGTTTTCCTTTTTAATCTCGCTGATATCAAGGCAGTGTAGCATCATGATATTGGTTTATTTAAACGCCATCAATCAAGAAAAGACGGTGTGCTGCCACTGAATTTGTAGAAACCCTAGAAATGGTTAAATGACTTGAATGTAAAATTGAGTTTGATCAATTTTCTGTTGAGTTATTTCAGCACTCATTTAAGTTGCTGTGCCATTGTGAGATGAACAGGATTGCAGATGGTTACATACGTTGCCTTGTATGAAAAAGTGCGTTCAAATTGACTTCCTCAACAACTTGCTCATTGCATCTTGACAGCACTCTATAGGTTACCTACTTTGTAGTGCACACACACACACACACACCTCACACACCATCATGAAACACAGTAGGCATTAGTTGGCCTTGATTTCCCTCTTCTGCCTGACTCTGAGTAATGCTCTGTGTTGCTGTAGTATGCAGGTCAGTCTGAAGTTTCCTTCCTGGGCTAGTGGGATGGGTCAGACAGAACACTTCATCACTTTCCAGGTAGAGTAGGACTCAGGGCCAAGAGCAATAACTTGTCATCAGAAGACATGGGCAGAATGAAGAACTGATTGAAACTCGTAGGAGCATGTTATTTCGACTGAACTGTGGGTGTACCACTGAACTTGTTATACACCTAGCTGCAGCGACCCCACACACTCCATTTTCTATCATTCTTTGACTGTAAAAGCCTGCCCCACAGTGGAGCTCTCATGCTGCACATCTTGTGCACACAAATTGGGGGTGGATGGGATGGGAGGGCGGGTCGACCCTTCACAAATAATTGCCTTCATTTCAGCTGGTCTGCTGGGTGACCTCCAAAGAGAAAACGGCAAGTGGGGGAGTGAATGGCTTTTTAAAAATTTGCTTTACTGCTGTCAACCACTGGGACAGTTTCAGTCCCTCTGCTTTTTACATCCCTTTATTTCCTCCCACCCAGAAAATTATTGAGGCCAGCAGTCAGTGGCGTTGCTATTTTTCCAGTGTAGCAGAAGGAATTAATTGTGTTTAGTGGGATGATGGACACCAGCAGTGATGTGTGAGATTTGGGAGACTGCAGCTGGTGTCAAAGCAACCATGTATAGAATCAATCATGGAGATGTTAATTTCTGAGGAGGTGGATTTAACATTGTGATGTTATGCCAATTAGTAGGCCACCAGGAATGTCAGAACTTAACATATTTTTTTTTTCTTTTCTTCATTCACATAGTCTTTATATTCATCACTTCACTTTCCTCACAGATTGGTGAAGAGCAGATAGAGGTCCTTTGAGTGATGCAGTGTCAAGACACTCTGATACACCACCTCTTTCTGTCTCTCGTGTGTACCTTCCATTAGCTGAAAACAATACTGCAAATACTGCTGATCCATGTTGATGACTTTGTTACTGGATTATCATTGTTAGCATCAACCATCTGTTATTGTGCAGGAAGATAACATGGACAAGGAGGAACACACACAATGGAAAATAAATGCTCAGGTGCACCCAAAACGTAACGCTATCTGAAATGTGCACAGCTTCATCACACACGCAGACACAGCTGGAAAGAGTAAATACATAGAAAGATAATCAGTTTTCATTATTAAAAACTCCAGCATAGAGTTTAAAAGACAACTAAGTGCACACTTATATACTAAATCGGTGGTTTTGTAAGCTTAGCTCTGAGGCCAGCTGTATGATTTCTGTTTGAGCTGTTTTTGTATTCAAGGCAACATGTCGGCTTAGTTGGTTAGCTTTGCCTCCTCACAGCAAGAGGTTCCTGTGTTTGATCCAGGCAGGGCTTGTTGTGTTTGGAGTTTGACTGGTCTCCCTGTATTTGCACGTGTCTCCTGTTGGTGGTTCAGTTTCCCTTTACATTATAAAAGACATGCATGTCAAGGGGTTTGGAGACTCCTAAAATACTCTGTTGGTGTGAGTGTGTGCCCTTACACCTGTGTAGGACTGGATACCTATGTTCTGCCTAATGTACCTGTCCATGCTGGAATAGGCTTCAGCTACCCGTGACATTGAGTAGGAATATGCAAGTGCACAAAGTAAAATTTACCAGCTACTAACTAAACATTAGGTCACCCTGCTTATTTTATTGTACAAGCTAGTTTGCATAGCCAAAGGGTCAGGAGAGTTGGTAGCATGTATCCCACTCTGTACACAAAAAAGGCAAAAATTCATACTCTGACAGAAATGTGTGTTACTCCGGGGCCCAGGGATGTAATTATTATGCAAGATGTTGTTTAATGCGAAACCTTTATATACCGCGTCATCCTAGCACAGAGTGTTTTGTATTATTGTTTAGACTGTTTTATTTAAATAGTTATAGCAACCTATATTTTAATGATTTTAATATAATGTCTCATTTGAAGCTCATTCTGTTAATTGTTTTCCTCTTGAGAAACATTTTTACTCGACGATGACGAGCTGCATGTTATGCTTGTGAAGTCAAATATGTGAACATGACTGATTCCATCAGTCATTTGTTGTGTGAATCATCTCCGGTGTATTAGCATGTATGTGATTTCATAGGACCTGCATCCTGCTGCTTGGAACTGTCTTTCACCTCACATGTGTGCATTAGCTCAAGATGGTGAACGTGCATCCATCAATTCATTTAAAATGTTTGTAGGTTATAAAACACCCAGAATAAAGTACTTGCTGCCTCTGTGGTTTTATGTTTATCACCTATAAATTCAAGCTTATTTGCCATTTTAATTTCTTTATAAATGCTGCAAAAACTGTTTTTTTTGCTCATATATTTGTTTGCAATACTACATTACACAAATGAAGTTAACTGTAAATCAGTTTTCTTACCTTTTATGAAGGAAAGGCTACTTCAGACGTAATTTCATGGGTCTTCATATTGATAGAACATTGTCAGTTTAATTATTTCAGTAGGAAAGAATTTCCCCAGTAAGAAATAATGTCTGCAGCATATTGCTGTAAATTAACACTAAAACGTAAGAGTGTACAGAACTATTAGTGGCACATTTTACCTTTAATCCCTGGCAAAATGTTTGCCACCCTGTTGAATATTTAATTTCATAATTGATACACAGATGAGGTTTTTGAGTTTCATTAGCATACTGGACATCTTGACGGGTGCAATGTAGCAAGGTCATAATGTTACCAACTGTTTTTTCTTTCTTTCTTTTTCATAAAGTTGCATCTTAAATATGAAAGCACCTTTGTTCTTTTACTAACTCCCAGTACTGCAGGAAACGGTGGCCTTTCCAGTGAAGCATGGCTGCTGTTTTCATGTCATTTACGTCTCATCAGTGCTGTTCCTGGTGAGGGATGATACTTGATATTCAGAGGGTAGCTTTGTCTCCTCAAATTAATCAGCTGCTCCTGTTTTCTTGTGCAGAGGAGAATCACCAGGGAGATCTCGAAATTGTTGATGTGATGTACTATACTATAACAAAGGCGGGCTGTAAAACAGAATCCGTTAAAGAGGATTTCAGATGTGGGCTTTTGTGATCAGTGGGATGTGAAGTGACATAAATAATGGAAAATCCAGGAAATGTGGTGCTGATGAAAGAGTACAGTAGTACTAGAATCTCTGTGGCATGCTTTGGATGATGGGAAGTAAGTGGTCTGAGTGTCATCAGAGAAAATGGTGGAGACTAATTATAGCATTTTGTATGCATCTGTATGTAAAGATTGTGGAAGGAAAAATTAAAATGTGTGGCTGAAGATTTCATTTTCTATTGAGACATTGCTCCTTAAGTGGAAGCAGCAGCAGTTTTACATTAAAGAGCTGTGAAGACCTTTGACATGACTGAGTTGTCACCAGCACCGTGTATCTGTGTGCATGAGGTTTTTTCAGTTTTGTGTGTCGCTGTATCTGTGTACAATATATATTTATGATTACGATTTTTAAATACAAAATCATTATGTTGAGTACCTGTCTTCCACTATTACTCTTTACATTAGATAAAGCCCTTTTTTAAATGAGTAAAATAAGACCTGATAAATTAATTTAAATTTTTTATTAGTGTACTTGGAATCATTAATTTAGACAACAGATTTTTTGTCAAAGAATGACACAGTATTATATCTAGGGGTGCAGCTAAGGATTATTATTTACTATGCAGTTAATGTACTGACCATTTCCTAAAAATGTCAGGGGAAAAAAGCCCATCACATTTTCCCAGAAGCCAAGCTGACCTCTTCAAATAGCTTGTTTTGACCAAACAGTCCAAAAACTGAAAATATCTATATTTTTTTAAATTGTTGTAGCATTTAAGAAGCAAACGGTTGAATAGATGACAATTAATTTTCTGTTGATTATTTAGTCGATAGATCATGTGAGCACTAATTATACAATCGCAACACCTCTTTAATCCAATGAACAAAACCATTGAATTATCTTCCAATCTTATTTGTATTACTAGTGGACAACATGTTGCTTTCACAGAGGCTGTCTCAGAGACTCTGAATTCTCCACATTGAGACGGCGTGTGCTGAAATCCAGTATTGTTGACGGTAATTCAGATGTGTGTAAGAGAGAAAATCCGTCTCGGTGGGGTTTGTAGTATGAGTGGTTTTTTATTTATTTATTTTTTCTCCCCTTCTTTTCTCCTCTTGCATCTCTAAGTGTTGACTGGATTGTGTTTGACAGATATGGAGTTTGGAGAGCGGTTGGCCTCCGCATCATCAGCCCCGTCCTCCCTTCACATGGCCTCCTCTTCTGCCAGCTCCTCCCCTGATCCACCTCAGAACCCCTCCAAGTGCAGACCGGCCCCCAGCCCCACCGGCAGCTCCCCTCTCACCACCTGTGGTACGTATATATATATACAGACACACACACACTACATACATGTGCACACAGGATCAAATATGACTGTTATTTGTTTTGATGTCTTATTTTGTTTCAAGTCATATAGTCAATATATTTTATCATGAGAAATTATTTTCAATAGGTTATGGTATGATGCAGTACTGCAAACAGTATTAATGGTCACCCACAAAACAGTCTTAAATTCTCAAGCTATTAAGAAATGTAAATGTATGCACCAGTCTGACCGACTTTACAATCGTTCTGCCTTTTTATTAGTGTTCTTTATAACTAAGCTTCCACATGAACATTTGAGAGGAAAAAATTAAGAAGAGGCCAATGTAATCTTTGTCAAACAAAATTTTGTGGAAATCACTGAATTAAAATTGTGCAATAAGGGGGCTTAAGACACCTTCTCCCAGTCTTAACATTGTTACAGACAATTTTGATAGCAATGGAAAGGATGTTGAATTAATGAATGCCAACAATTAAAAAGCTTTGAATGCCCTTGTGGATGTCTTTTGACAACCTTTAGCTCCAGTTTATCCTGCATGATTTGACATGTCTGTCAGCCTCAGTGTGCATGCAGCCGCCAACATCCTCTTGTTTTCTCTGAATACTAATTGTGGTCAAAGCCATTATGCATTGAGCAGCAGTGATGCATAAGCTGTCAGATTACCCCTGACCACAAAATAATGTGCAAATTTACATACCGTGGTTTGTGATTTTTTTTTTTTCTTTTCCCTTCATGATAAGATGCCTCGAAAAGTAGTGTGTTTTTGTCATGCTATCACAATGAAGAACACGTTAGAGACATTCTCATAAATTATTCATCTTCAGACCCCCACAACAAACGTGCACAGAAATTTCCCAGATAATTTATTTTGGACTGAACACTAAATGCTGAATGCCCATTGGCACCTCTGTAGTCACACCGCTGTTCGAGTATCAAGTAAATTAAGTTCTTTCAAGAGATCTAGTATCTCCTGTGGGAAGAAGATAGCTCACAACCAGTGATGGTAACCCCTTTGAATAGAATCATACTCTTAAAAGCTTTTTAAAAGCTTTCTAATTGCTTCAGCTAGGTGAGGTGAAACATTCCATATTTGAGGAATGCTGATTGACAGTAACAGTGAATTACAGAATGGTATGGTCTAATGATAAAGCAACGTAAACTACAATGATGCACAAACTGGTGAATACATAGATTATGTTGTCAAAAACATCTGTTCTTCATTTTATGTGCATTATCTCCAGTCTAACATTAGTCATCCCACTTGTATCATGTTTATAACTGGCGTTAGTTTAGTATTATTGTCTAAAACCACTGCCAGAGCCATTCTGTACAGTAATGTTAGCTGATAATAAAACGGTCTCATCTATTCATAGGTGGTGCTAGGTAAGCTTCCCCAGGATTTGCACTGAACTTTTTTTTTTTTTTTAATTTACCATCATACGAAATTGTGATTTTTGGGGCAGTATATTACTGGCAAATACTAAAACTCACTTCTAATTTTAATGTAATTTTTTTTTGATAATGATATATGGTAACCTGGGCTACCTGCGGCATCATTTCCTTTACATAGCGCTGTTATTACTGTCATCTCTTGAGCTTAATGCACTGTCACGATAAGGCACACAATGAAAAGAAAATACAAACCCCTTGGTAGGAGAGTTAAGAAAATGGACATTGCAAATTATTTCCATGGTAAAGTCAACAATGATGGAGAACGCAAAGTCGATAACGGAGTCTTTGAAGCAAACAGCTTCAAAAGAGGGCCAGCCTCCACAGGATGAGTCTCCCGCGCAAGTGAGCACTCAAGCCGATAAAGATGCTAACGCCCTTCAGACTTGGGGACCAAGGATAGTGGTCCAGCACAACCATTATTTATATTTTTATATATATATTTTCTCCTTCATCTAGTTTTACGGCAGTTGGCATCCATTTGGTGCATTAACTCCCCCTTCCACTCTGGAGAGTGGAACAGCCAATAGACTCAATACTACATCCCTCTATCTGCTCAGGTCTCCCTCTCCCACATGTGAAATTTACAGAAGAGGAATAAGGCCACATGTGAAACTTACAGAAGAGGATTAGGGCCACATGTGAATTTTTTTTTAGAATTCTGACTTTTGTTTTTTGAATTCTGACCTTGCTCTTTTTAATTCTGAGATCATAGTCAGAATTCTGAGAATTAAGTCAGAACTCAAAAACAAATGTATCATGTGGCCCTAATCCTCTGGCAAGTAAACTAATTAAATAGTAAATGCGGGCGTAACACGGCAAAAAGCACGAAGGACAAACTTGAAGACGTCGAGAGGTTTTTGAAGAAGGCTGACAAAATAAGTGAGTAATGTTGTTGTGAGGCCTATTAGCGCTAGCTAACCGCTAGGTAATAATTAAAATGGTATGAGTTAACTAAACTGAAACATGAGGGATTCTATGTGTTAAGCTGCCACATAAGTTATCTTTAAATGGCTATGGTTAGTGACAGTATAACTAATATAGAAGCAGTTACCAAAACACTCGAATCATTGCTGTACAGACTGTTCATTGGCAAAGGTTGGACATTACCACTTACCCGTTAATGCTAGCTAACCGATATCTTCATGCCATCAACTTTCTAACCAGAACGTTACAGTAGGGAAAGGGTTTATTTTGTTGTATATGATGTCCAATTTGGTAATTTGTATATTGGTCTCCAGAAAAAACAATGAATGACTCAAAAAAGAGTAGTACATTTTACTGAATGTGAACTGAAGAACTGAGTCACAAACATAATTGGGTTATGCTATCGCTATTGCGGAGTGTCTTCAAAGTCACTAGCCTACATTGTGCAATCTGACATTAAAACTCAAAATGATGTTAGTCAAAACTATAATAACAGTGTAACTTCACTTAACTCATCAACATGATGCCGGTCGGTGACGTTCTGAACGTACATTGTACGTCACGTCACTGTTTCAGGTGATCGCTGATCGTGCTGTGGGAGCACAAGAACGATCAACGCTGATTGCAGTGATCTTGAAGACCAAAGGTGTCGCTATAAACAACGAATAACTCCACACAGCCCCTTTACCCTATTAATTCATATAGTAATCAATAGATAATATTTTAAGCATTCGTCTTGTCTTTTTTTCTCCAGGCCATTTGCTCCAGATAATGGGGGATGAACGTTTAAATATGTCTGGCAGCTCCAATGGTTTTCCTTTAGTCAGCCATCCAGCTTTTGGGCTCTACACATCAAGTTCAGGCAGCACTGAGTTCGGAGGCCTAGGAAGTGTGAGTTTGTCTGCCTTGGCTGCTCACTCCCAGTTTGGTACATTTCCAGGTAGGGAAGCTCAAGGTTCCTTTCAAGCCTCCCACTAAAAATTGTGATATTGACATATTTTATGTTCTCAGCGATATGCGATTGTATGCTTTTTAAGTGATATTATCACACCCAGCATTAAGGATGGACATTTTAAAAAGCAGATGCCGTTTCAGAGGAACTGTTGTAGCTGTTACATCTAGTAGATGAGGTGAATCTTGGCAGATTTTCCACCAATGACTGCTGCTTTAATGCTTCAACTCCATGAAGGGATGAAATCATATGTCAGTGGAATGCACTTGTTATCAATGCAAAAAGCTATATTTTGAACTGAGTCATTAGTGCTGTCAACAGGTTGGATAAAACATGTTCTTGTTGGAATGTTCAGATTGGAACCTCTGCATATCTAGAGAGGATATTTATGCCTAACTTTACATCGCTCTTGCACTGCAGACTGGTGGCGGCCATCTGAGGCACATTCCAGAGGAGCAGCAGCCATCTTCACTCCTCTTCTGGGTCTGCATCCTGTATTTTCATCAACCTTCAAGAGCCATGATCCAGGTAACTTGCAGTCACGTACCTCAGGTAAAAAGAGCTAGCTCCTGCCTAAGGTCATACATGTTGTAGTAGTATCAGCCAAAGCAAAGAGGCTCTACAAAGAATCATTCCATGAATGTAGATGTTAATTAAAACATCACAGAACGACTTTCTCTCATGTATTAGACTGATATTGCTTGTTCCATCGAAAGAAATTCACACTGCCAGTTTCTCTAGGTGCAATTGGAACAGTGAATGGTAGGAGTGCTTCTCCTACTGGGAACTCTGCTGTGAACACCAATTCATTTCCAACAAAGGGAAACATGGAGAAAACTAAAGCCAACAGTAGTCGGAGTGAAAAGACCAGCCAGGACGTGGGCCAACTGCACCAGAAGATCAGTCAGAAAACAAAAGAAAAGGTTAATACTGTATTTGCTCAAGTACTTGAATACAATACACTGCATGAAAACTCACTTCGCTGTTCTGTTGTTCCTGGCACCCTACCGCCTGTTTTACTTGATTAAGAAATACAGATTTTTATTATTATTTAGAAACCCAACAAAAGACCAATTGAGACCTCCAGCATGAGTGGCAGCCAATCTGGATCATTGTCAGACAGCTCCAGTGATGGTGAGGAGAGCAGCAGTGATCCTGATGACATGGATGAGGAGGAGGACAATGATGAAGACGATGATGATCAGAGCAATGACAGTGATGATTCTGATTCAGAAAAAGACAGTCGAGTGAAAAGAAAAGTCAATGTAAGCATCTCTAACTCAAACTCCTGGTGTTTGTTTAAATATACAGCTGCATACTCTGTTTTGAAAATCACTGGACACCATTTTTTCTGTCAATAACCGTTTAAAAAGCTTGAATGGAACCCACACGATGGTATGAAACTTAAAAGATGAAAACGCAAAAATAAGTTATTTTGTAAGGTTTTGTGTCTATGAAAGTGTCCCTGTGTCAAACTGTTCTGTTTAGTAAATGGTAGTTGCTTGGATTGTCAAAAGCAGCCGTGGTGGTGGGTGGCAAACTGGGTGTATGTGCTAGATGACAGAGCTGCCAGTGTGAGACTCTCAGTAGGAGCTGACATGACATGCTGTCTTCTCCCCGTTTTCCTCCTCCTCCTACTCAGCGGCTGACACGGAACACTTCTGAGAGTAAAAAGAAGAGACCTTGCTCTGCCGATGGAAGTACAACTCTAGACAGTCTTGTTCCTTTGACTTCTTCGTACCGCCTCCAGTCCTCTTCTCATCCTGCTGGCCTGCCTCAGTCTGCAGCTCTGTTCTTCCAGAGCTCAAGGATTGCAGAGGAGGAAGACCAGAAGCACATCAGTGTCATCCAGGCCACAGGGTCGGCAGCCGGCAGCAGTCCCCGAGCACAGTCCCACTCTCCTCTGCCCTCCAGGTCCTCACCCAACCCCATGTCCTTCTCCAACTCCCCTAAACACTTACCTCCTTCCACCTCACCAAAGCACTTCTCTCATACTTCCTCACCAAAGCACAGTTCGGTCTCCTCTCCGAAACCTCTGGCTCTCTGTTCCCCATCGAAGCCCCTGTCTCTGTGTTTGTCACCCAAGCCTATCTCCCTCTTGTCTTTACCCAAACCAACGAACCTTACGGATGAAAGACCGTTAAACTTGAACAGTTATAAACTGAAACAGGTGAGTTATATTTGGTACATTGCTGCATTGAAGTTGATTTCTGCCTAAGGCACAAAACTATTATCAGGGCTTTTATTTTACTGTATGTGAGTCTGACCGCTACATGACTAGAAGTGACAATTCATTTAACTCTACTGGGAATACTTCACAAAATTGACAAGCAATTAGCTCTGTTATGCTTTGGGATGTTTGTTATCAAGAGAGAGAAATCAGTCTCTTTTAAAAGACTCTGTTATTGTCACCATTTTGAAAAGGAGGGAAAATGTAGCAGTCTATAACAAGAGGGTTTTAATTCATATGATGGTGGTACATTAAATAGAGGTTTTTGATTGCCAGAGTATGACAATAGCAACAAATACAAGATGACAGCTAAAGTCGCACAATGGCACTAAGCCAAACAATTTGAAAATATTTTCCACCGCAGCCTTTTTTTTCTTTACTGTTGTTGACAGCCTTGAGTCTGCTCTTCATTGTCCTTGTTTCTCATTACACCTTAAATTCCTTCATTCACAGCCCACAGCAATGTAATGTGAGTGACAGTTTGTGTAATTACTTCCTTTTTTTTCTCCTTTGTTTCCCTTTTCATTTTTATCTATGAAGCCCCTCCATGCGAAGGACTCGGTGAAGCAAGCGTTTTCTCTGCAACCTAAGAGCCAGAACTGGTATAAAAGTCCAACAAATTATGCATCCTCTTCATCGTTGCTGACACCACATAAACATTCGTCAGATTCGTTTAGCAGTCATTTACTGTCTCTCCCACACAGCAATGATACCAATCTGTTCCTGAACCACCACCCCAATGAAGTGATCCACAGCGCAGTTCAGGACGCCCCCTTGGCCCTCATCACTAAACCTCGCAGCCAGAGCAGCACCCCCAGTAGCAGGCCCCTCCTGGCAGCAATCAGCCCTCCCTATCCAGTGCCTATCAATTTGAGCACTGGCACTAAGGAGATGTCGGGCTGCTTTGCTTCCCCACTTAAGTCTTCTGCCTCATCAGGTCTTGCTCACAGACCACGGAAGAATAAGACTCCCAAGCCTCTGCATGCAGGAAAGAGCCTCTCTAAAACCAACTCATCCTGTCCACCTGTAGACTTGGTCAGAAGGAGCGAGCCTGATATCCACAGCAGCAGGGACTCGGATGACTCTTTCGGAGATGACTACGATGATGATGATGATGATGAAGACGATGGCGATGAAGATATTGATGATGAAGATTCTGGCAGTAGCCTATCAGGTTAGATTAAACATACATTTCTTTAACTTAATAAAGAATTACAATTCTTTATAAGCTGTTAAATGAGGTTTCTTCTCTAGAAATCATGGCTCGCTGTGGTTTGGTTGTGAGAAGAATGCTAATTAGGGTATAATTTTGCTCTCTCTGTTTCACTCTCACACTGGAATCCCCTGCAGAGTCGGAGAGTAATCTGGAAAGCAACTCTGATGCTTCCGAGGATGATATGAAGGAGCGCGGTGAGACGGAAGCAGATAGCGATGCAGAAAGGACTCCTCTGAAACTCAATAAAACGGCCTTGTCTTCTCACAAGTCCTCCTCGAACCTCTCAGCCAACTGCTCCCTGCTCAACTTGCAGATCATCAAGCCTCCTACTTTACCTAGTAGCCTACTCCCCCCCGCTGCGATGACCAGCTCAGGGGCACTGGGTAACCACAGCACCCTATCGCCAGCCTTTACATTCGCCACACTGCCAGGTAACAAATCTGTTTGCTGAAGACCCAGTACACCCACAACCTACAATACAGCTTCAATTCACAATTTAATAGGATACTTTAATGTGTGATTCAGGCTGCAGGAAAGTGTTACTCACGCAGATAACAAAGCAGGATCATGACCAAAGTCAGCATGGTATTTCCCCCCCAATCTCTTTTGTTGGTAGACTTTTTTGTCCCCCCTCCTTTTGCTTATTCACACTATCCAACCTTTCAGCCGAAAAGGACACTTGCCTTTCCAGATTAAAACATGGATGTACATTTCTCAATAGTTCCAAATTTAAATGAGCTCTCTAGAAGAAATTGGTTGTCATTGTTTTGTTGGCCCCAGCAGCTTTTGCTTTAGTAACCCAGGCACATGCTTTATATATCTGATACTGGATGAGTCACGGAGCATATTACGTTACTATCAGAGCCGGATTCTGACTCTCCATAATGGGAAAATATTATTTTATTGTTCCATTTAGTTCTGCTATGGAGTAATAGCAGAATCGTGTCACACAGCTGTGTGTGAATTGCTCTCGAACTGTCATGGCAGCTTTGTCGCTGTACAAGCTCTGTTCCTGTGTTTGCACTTTTCCTGTGTCAAAGGTCTGAATATTGTCTTCCTAATATTCTATGTTGACATCCATGCATATAGGGTGTTACAGACCCTGAATTTACTATGCTGTACTAAAACCTAATTTGACTGGACAATCTCGTATGGTCATTTAAGTGAAGTCATGTGAAGTAAATTTTGCTATTTAATATATGTAAAACAACTATTGGCAATAATTTGTTCTGTCTAACGTGGTCAGGGTTGGAGGTTTTATATTTGCAGTGATTTCCCCCCCTCATTTTGTGTGGTGGCTATATCTGTAAACATGGCAGGGTTGTGGATTTGCTCGGGTCCCACTGGAGGTGTGGAAAGCGCTGAGTCATTTCTCCTGTTTTCTAGGTTCGGCAAAGAGGAGGAGGGTAACGGATGAGAGACTTTTGCAGTTGCCACTTGAGTTTGGGTGAGATATTGTGCATGCACTTCATATTAAGAAGATACGCCTAAAGATTTTCATTTGTCCTTACTGTTGAACTTCCTGCATTGTTTGTGTTTATGCAATTGGTGTTAAAGTAAAATGTCAGCACCTGCAGTCATCTTTACTTTGTGGAGCAGCTTGAGAGACATGATCACTCACCCCACGGCGAATATTATACAGTATCTCCGGTTTGCCACATAGAAGCCAGTTTGTGTTTTAGAAAATTTTAATTGAATGTGAAAATTAAACACTCCACACTCAACAACTACTGTCATTACACCATGAGCAAGGTATTTATCTGCTGTCTGTAGTTGGGGCAGATTCATGTGTAAAAGTGAATGAAATCGGACAAGAAATACTGTAAATGTTTAAAGAATGAAAAGCACAGCTGGAGTTCCTGATTTGAGGACGGTGACGTCTTCATCAAGAGCCAAGTAGAAGACCACAAAAAAATTCTCCCTTCCCTTCTTAAAAACCCCCAGTCTTGAGCAGTAGGTCATAGTAGGCAGGAAATGAAATGAGGCCCGGTAGTTCAGCATCAAGGGGTTAATTGCCTCCAGCCTCAATTCAGGCATGCAACATTAGCAGCTCCCTGCCCACAAATTCTGCAGCCTTTCATCTTCTAGGGATGTTTTTCATCAGCAGGTTCACAGGAAACAGAGGCGCCATAAGACTGTATATCAGCCCCTACTCTGTCTGGGATAACGGTTTACATGTCCTTTCTGTAAGTCATGGCTGCTCTCCAGCAGAGCTCATGGGGACTGACGCATTGCCCCACTTGGCCCATGGCCATTTAGGAGTGTGATTACTGAAAGGGTCAAGAGGACCACAAGCCCACAGACTACCCAATATAACACTGTACAGACATCCATGCTTGCTTTCTTGCTGTTGTGGATGAGAGGATGATGTATCTGTTCCTACATTGATACTAAACCTGCAGGAGGGAACTTTTATGAGAAACATTTAGGTTATACAGAAAATGCATTAATGATGAACGAATACAGCTGTACAGTGGTTATATTGTAACTTGAATTTATTTTAATTTCTTTATTCCTAAGGTGGCAGAGAGAGACTCGAATCAGGACTGTGGCAGGTCGTCTACAAGGAGAAGTCGCTTACTTTGCTCCATGTGGGAAGAAGCTGCGTCAGTATCCTGATGTAATGAAGGTGAATCTACAATGTGCTGCTTTATTTTATAGGAAGTAGATTTAACTCCTTGAATGATTCCAATGCTCACTGCGTCAGTATACCATTATGTAATTGCCTTCAGGTGGGAAATGATGACACATGTGGTGTGACTGACTACTTAATATGGCTGAAGGTTCTTGCCAATGCTTTAATTAATATGCATTATTTTGTCTGCAGTACTTACTCCGGAATGGAATTACCGACATCTCGCGGGATAACTTCAGCTTCAGTACAAAAATTAAAGTTGGTGACTTCTATGAAGCCAGAGACGGACCAGAGGTAAATGTTTACATGTTTTTGTAGGCAGCATCTCCATTACCTCATAACACAACTATCACAAGACCTTTCATCATAGTATACTAATAATTTAGTATCCATATTTAGTTTTTTCACTGAAGGATGTCGATATTGATGTAATCATAGATGGAAAAGTAAAATAAAATCATTTTATTCATATGATCGATGCCCACCTTAAAGCTGCAATTTGCAGTTGATGAAAGTGCACTGCTAGAAATTACAGTGCCCACAGTGTTTGTTTTAAAAAGATGTTAGAAATTAAACAGTTGCACCCACAATGTAGTAGAGACCAAAGCGTATAATTAACATACCTGCTCAGTTTTTAAAATGTGTCAAATAATTTTTAAGCATGAAAAATAGACTGCTGTTGTCTAAATGCAATTGGTACATAATCAGTCTAGCCATATTTTTAGTTTGAATTGTTGGTTTTAATCCATCTTTCTACTCCGTCTAATGCCCCAGGGTTTACAGTGGTTCTTGCTGCCGGAGGAGGACATCGCTCCCACTATCATAGCTATGGATGGGAGACGCAGCCGTTGCACAAAGTCTGAGCACCAGCCAACAGATAATGGCACTGGGGCCAGACAGTGGAATTCTCATCCTCTTAATATTGGTGAAAATAACCTCCAAGATGTCAATGATGCCAAGCTGCAACGTAAACTGGAGGCTCAAGGTCAGTACATCTCTCTCAGCAGCACCTGTTGAACAGCTATTGGCTGGATGTTTCCAGTTCCGTTTCCAAGACGTTTAACAGCTATGTAGGTTAATAACGGAAACAGTTTTTAGATTTTTAATATATTTTATGTTGTGCGGAGCGTATGCAATGAAATTTCGTTCTGGATACTCTTGTGTATATTTGAATGACAAAGTCAGTCATTTTCAACAATCTAAAATTTTAATGGTGAATGTTTTCGTTTAATTTTCTCAAAATTGAGCTTTAAGAAAAAACTCCAGGAAGGATTTGGGATGTGTAAGAGTATTTGCAGGTCAGTTTTTAACTCGATAGGGTCTGTAAACATATTTCATCACGTTGCAGAAATAGCTCGACAGGCTGCTCAGATCAAAATGATGAGAAAACTTGAGAAGCAGGCCATGGCACAAGCTGCCAAGGAGGCAAGGAAGCAACAAGGTAAACAGATGCTGTCTAGTCAGTCTTCTCCAACACTACATCATAGTGCTGTGTGCAAGCCTAATTTGTTTGTCTTCCAGCAAAAATGGCTGCAGAGGAGCGGCGGAAACAGAGGGAACAGATGAAGATTGTTAAACAGCAAGTAAGTGTTTTTTCTTTTCTTTGTGTTCTGGTTTAATTTTCTGTGCAAAGCTAAACAATAACTATCTGCAGTTTCTCTGTTCTTCAGTTTGTGTGTTCCAAGGTGAAAAGGTTGTAAGTTGAGCTGCTTTTGAAAATTGTACAAGGAAGTCGTTATCCTTTAAAATGCTGCACCTTCCTCTTCTGCGTAGATAGACCCACTGTACTTATTCACCCACCCACCCACACACACACACACACACACACACTATAACATGCATGACTTAACAGTTTATTTATTTGATCTTGCCCTCATCCTTTTACCAGGAGAAGATCAAGCGCATTCAGCAAATTCGTGTGGAGAAAGAACTCCGTGCACAGCAAATTCTTGAGGTTCGTCCTGAAAGTTATTGCAGAAACATTCTAAAACACTTCCTTTCTGCTGTTGATAGGATTTTTTTTAAAAATCCAACGAAAGGCTATTCCTAAATTATGTGGTCCCACTTTTCGTCACATCTAGTGAGTACATGTGACTAATGCTTAATTGGTTTTTTGCAAAAGTGCCATTGAATATGAAAATCTCTTCAGACCGTGATGGAGCTTAATACAAAATACTGTATTTCATTAAGTAAGAGGTGGCCCAGAGTTTACCATGGCTAGGTGAAATACCTATTTAGCATTCCCTCACTAATAGAAGCTGTAACGTATTTTAGGTTTTTTTATAAATCAAATTTCAGTTGACACGCTTGGCAAGCGTCTCTTAACAGGATTTTGTTGGGGCTATAATTAGTGATAGAAATTTTGCTTAATTTATTCTCACTGCCTGCTGGTGTTTCATAATAACTACAGCTTGTCTTTCAGTGTTAATGGGAGGAAATAATCATCTCATTGCTCAAGATTTCAATATGTTAGATTTGAATTTATCAGAGAGCCATTGGCTCTATTTAGCTTTCTGTGAAATCTTTTTCATTCACGGCATTAAGTGCTAAACAGATTGGGGGAGAGCAAAGTTAGACTTAATATAAGTACAACACTTAATATTTCTATAACAAACCAGATTTATATGTATTTTATACATTTGAGATTGAGACATGTTCCTACCGTAGTCCGTTGATTTTAACTTAGAAAATTATCTTTAATTATCTTTCATCAGAATTTGCTGACTGACTCGAATGTTGATTCATTCAAATATTTCCTTGTGTGTGTGTGTGCGTGCGTACACTATGTGTTTTTAAATGAGTTACAAGGCCCTGGTTTGCACGTACAGGCAAAAAGAAGGAAGAAAGAAGAAGCAGCCAATGCCAAAATATTGGAGGCTGAGAAGCGAAACAAGGTGAGTAAGATGATATCTTAAGAACAAACGGTGTGTGTGTGTGAGTGAGAGAGCTGTTTCTTCTGGTCTCAAACTGCTTAAAACATTACTCAGTCTGATTGTTAGACTGCCACAAATGTCCCTCACGCCCCCTGCCCCTCAATCTTTCGCCCCTGCCTGTCTGCAGTATAATGTTTTGTACTGTCAATGTGATTCAATTTGTGTACTCCTTTTGAAATTGAAATTATGTAAATATGTATGTTTTCTAATTGAGTTCATGTTTTTTCTTAAAGGAGAAGGAGATTAGAAGACTGCAAGCTGTCATTCTGAAGCACCAGGTCAGTATTTTGTCCATGACCACATTATACCAAAGCCATTCCTCCTCTGTGTTTAATCTGAATGTCTCTAACAAATGATCATTTGTGGCAGCCTAATGGATTTATTTTGTACTATATATCTTGTCATAATTACGCTTTGGGTGTTCTTGGTTGTATTTTTATATTAGCTTATCACTGGTTGGATTTTTCTTACATTGATTTTCTTGTGATTTTCTTTTCCTTAATACTTTGCCAACTCTTTCTACCAGGAGTTGGAGAGGCATAGACTAGATATGGTATGGGTATGTTTGTTTCTGTACATTTAACAACATTGTGAACGTGTTGTGATAAATGGTTGCCATCATAGCAATACGTAAAGTGTAGCATTGGCTGCAGTCATACTACATCCTTCCACATGGCTTTTCCAGAACAGTGCTCTGCATACGTCTGCGCTATTTGTCTCTTGAGAAAACATTAATTTGTGTGATTATTCTCACTAAATATATCTTAACTGTAAGGGGGACAGCGATGGCATAGATGGACTAGGATGTCTTGATAGTTTCATCACTTGATTATAAATTCAGTGTCTTGCTTGTTCCTAAAACACTTTATTTAATATTTGCTGCTTGTAGTTTTAAAGCTCTTGGCCTGTAATTTTCAAGTTCTGCTGCTTGCCAACATGCTCAGATTAATAATGGCTGTCTCTAACTTTGTGCTAATGCTTTGTGTTTATGCATCACTACCCGCAATTTCGCTTTACGTCTATCACTGTGTTCCATGTGGTTGAACTGTTTTGTGTTTTTACAATGTGTAACGTTTTGATTGTGTGATCGTGACAAATGGGTGATCTGTGTTTCTTCTACTGTGCATGTCACAGGGTTCGTACTGTGCATTGTATATATGAGCCCTTTTCTTTTCAAAAAGTAGTACGAGGTGAATAGAATAGAAACTGTGTCTGTGCTCTGCCAGGAAAGAGAAAGACGCAGGCAGCACATGATGCTCATGAAGGCTGTGGAGGCCCGTAAGAAGGCAGAGGTGGGTAACACCTAATCTGCTCCTTGTTTCTGGTCATTACTGGCTACTGTTTTATAACATAAATGTACAGTATGCGTACATATTGTGAAATGGGTATTGAGGTCATGGTTGGTGTTTTTAATTGCGTCCACCCCCCTAGCAAAAGCACAATAGTCTGCAGCAGTGTCAATGATGCTTTCTGTAGGAGAAAGAGCGCCTGAAGAGAGAGAAGAAGGATGAGAAGCGGTTAAACAAGGAGAGGAAACTGGAACTCAGAAGACTGGAACTGGAAAAAGCGAAGGAGCTGAAGAAGCCAAATGAAGACATGTGTTTAGCAGATCATAAGGTATTCACACAGTGTGGAGCTGCTGGAAGATAAACATGAGTCCATGTATGTCATGGATAGTCTCCCATCTGTGGAATAGATGTATGTGGAAAGATTGGATTTTCCACCAGCACAGGGATTTTTTTGACATGGAAATCAATCATCATAATCACCGTAGGAGCTATAGGCATGAAGATTAGAAATGCTTTTGACAAATTTATGGTTTCGTTGTTTCACTATCAGATCTACCAAAATAGATGCGTAATATCACTGAAAGCATCTGGAATTGATTAAAAAGAGAGCGCTTCCTGATGCCAAAACACCACCCAGAGTATTGCTGTTACTGTAGATACTCGAAACCAAAGAATTGTAGGCTTTGATAACATTTCTTTAACAGTTCTCCGTAAGCCTGACAAAATATTTTAAACTAATGTCTAGGCAGTGTTACAATCAACATCTATTTTTAAAAAAAAATTTCTTTGGCAAGGCAAATTTGTATAGCACCTTTCAACAACAAGTAAATTAAAGTGCTTTACATAAGACAAAGACATTAAGAGAATATATAAAAGAGACAAAAGGCAATAATAAGACACGTAAATAGGATTTTAAAACCATTCAAACAAAATAAAATAGCCAAACATAAGCAACGATAAGATGAACATTAGAATAAAAATTTGTTCCGCTGCAAGATACGAAGAAATAATTTTACTTTTATTAAGCTTAACTTAAAGAAAGTGGCTGATTAACTTTTTAAAGAGACCTGTGAAGACATAGTCACAGTAGTCGAGCATATTGGAAGATATACACATGGTCACGTTTTTCTAATACCTTCTGAGACATATTCTTTAATTCTTGATATATTCTTATGGTGTTGGTGGGGTTATTTTGTAATGGTCTTAATGAGGATTATTTGTCTACAGTGACTAGATACAAATTGTTTAAAAATAAATATAACATATTTTGAAAATCTTTGTATTTCTCTCCAGCCACTTCCAGAGTTGTCCCGGATCCCTGGTCTGGTCTTAGCAGGAAGTACCTTCTCTGACTGCCTGATGGTGCTGCAGTTCCTGCGCAGCTTTGGGAAGGTACTAAGGTTGGACATAAATCCAAACATGCTCAACCTAAGTGACCTTCAAGAGGGGTTGCTCAACATTGGGGCCAGTATGGGCAAGGTGCAGGACCTGCTGGTGAGCATGCTCTCTGCAGCGGTGTGTGATCCTGGTATACCTGCAGGTCACAAGGTGAGTGTCTGTTAATGCACTTTGGATTTTGCAGGATTGTCGAATTGTACCTGGTTCCTATACTGTGATTTACATGTGTATGCACAGACATACACCTACTGCTATGTGCCCGTTAAATGTATTGATTCACACTCTTGTACAAATATCACTTTTCATTTTCAATAACAAGCAGTAGTCTGATTAGGAGTGTTTAGAGCAGTTAGTACACACATACATTTTAAAATCATAATTTTAATTCCCCATGGCCTTTTGTCAATGCTTTGCTGTACGGTACAATCGTGTCTTTACGGGATTTTATATTAGATTATTACAGCTCTTCACATTAAGAGGCTGTCTCAGACTGTGTACATTGAGTGAGATATGCATACAAGGACAAGAGACTGCCAACTAAAACAACAATGGTTCATAATAATCCGCACATCCTAGATGTGTCCCAGACACTTCCCAGGGGTCACTTAAGCTCTCAACATTGCTTACTTTATGTTTCAAAGAGATAATTGCTCAGAAGTGTATGACTAGAATCCCATTCCGCTCTTATGAGCGATACCCTTCATTTGACTCTGCTCTGATGGGTTACAGTATATAAAAAGGATTTTTGTTTTACTTGGTAAAAAAAATTAAATATTAAGCGTTTGTTTAACACTATGACTAAACTCCATTTTTTAAACACTGTCAGAATAAGACGGCCTTGGGGGACCACCTGACTAATGTGGGGATCAACCGAGACAATGTATCTGAGATCCTGCAGATCTACATGGAGGGTCACTGTGAGCAGACAGAGCTGGCTGCTCTGACCCTCAGCCTCAGGACCAAGGCTTTTCAGGCCCACAGCCCGTCACAGAAGGCCTCCATGCTAGCATTCCTGGTAAATGAGCTGTGCTGCAGTAAGGCTGTAATCAGGTGAGGGCCCTGCTTCCTTCTGACAAGTCACTTGTCTTGTAGGGCAGGAGTAAACTAAACTATCAGTAAAATAAATCCTGGTCGTGTTATGGCTTTGATGCATTTCTGTTACAAAAAAATAAAAATTGTTGGCCTGTGAAAATGATTCAGAACACTGTATAAACGAGTTATGAGAGTTATGTGCCTGAAGCAAACTAGATAATCTTTGTGCCTGAGAGTGGAAAGCATTGCCTTGTTTATTCATGGATGCTTCAATTTTAATGGAATAAGAGACGTTTCAAAAATAATACGACAAATCGCGGCCTGATTGACAGTTTCACAAGGGCTAGCATCAAACTGCATATCATCAACTTTTCATTAGTACTGGTCACACTTTGAAACACATCTGCTGCAAACTGCAGTGTGGGGCAAAAGCATCATTCTTTTTTTATTATACAAATATGGTCAATGAGACATCTGTTTCAATATTGTCTGATACTTTTACAGTGAGATCGACAAAAACATAGATCACATGACCAACCTGAGGAAGGATAAGTGGGTTGTGGAGGGAAAGCTTCGCAAGTGAGTATTATGCATCATCGAAGCTGTTTTTGGAAGATTCTGTGCTTACACTTTGTGTTAGTGAAGGAGATGGCATTGCTGAAGCAATCTGAATTGCACGTGAATGTCCGCTACAAGCTGACCGTCCATTTTTATGTCCACAAAGACTGAGGAGCATCCATGCCAAGAAGACGGGGAAGAGAGACATTAACGTGGGGGGAGAGGACAGCCACACCTTTGTCATCTCCACTGCCAGAAACAAATGCAAGAGGAAAGAGGGGGACAGTGAGGAGGAGGAGGACGAGGATGAAGACAGTGAAGAGCAAGGAGACGACGACGATGAGGAGGAAGAAGAATCGGGAGGAAAGAAGGGCAAGAAAGCAGAGATATGTGAAGAGGAGGTCAGTGACAGCATGATGCTTTTGCTGGAGCCAGCGGCTATATCAGTGTTTGTTATAGTAAATGTCAGCCGGTCCACTGGCCTCACACTAATGAGATCTTTTCATCTAGGACAACAGTGTACACTCAGCCAGCATGGAGGAGCTGGAGAAACAGATGGAGAAAACATACAAGGTAAAATGAACCAGAAGAGACTTTTTTTTTCCTTTCCTCAGATCAGCTCATCAATGAATTTAATAAATGTACTCTGTCCCTGTAGCAACAGTGTCAGATCAGACAGAAGTTGTACGACTCATCTCACTTGCTGCGCTCCATGGCCATTGGACAGGACCGCTACAAGAGACGTTACTGGGTCCTTCCGCAGTGTGGTGGCATCTTTGTGGAAGGCATACAGAGTGGTGAAGGTGCAGACCAACACTCATAAGCTCACATTTGATTCACTTGTGTCCTTGTTCACCATTCACAGGATAGAAATGTGACTGTTGTTCATGCACTTTGCCCAAGCTGATGTCAACCTTTCACGTTACTCAGATCATGAAGAGGTGGAGAGAGAGAAGACGAGGCAGAGGACTGCTCGGGTCATCAGGATTAAAGAAGAGCAGCATGAAGAGACGAAGAAGCCAGTTGAGTCCAGCCCAGCACAGAGCACTGATGGTGATACATCCACACCAGAGAGCCAGCAGGACAAAGACAGCCTCAATCTCTTCCTCCAAAAACCCGGCTCCTTCTCTAAGCTCAGCAAACTCCTTGAAGTAGCCAAAATGGCTCAAGATTCATACATATATTCTCACAACAGTCATTCTGCTGAAGCCCCTACCACTTCATCTTATCCCTCATATCCCACCTCTCAGACAGCCACATCTCAGCAGGGACTGATAGATAAAGCAGACCCATCAGTGCCATCTCTGCTTAGTGCCCTCCACCTCAAAAACAGTCCCTGGATGACCTGCAGCCCCATGTCTATCCTCCATGACGACCAGCTCTCCAAGATACTGACGGAAAAGAACAATCAGTGGTTTAGCCTCTTGCCTCGCTCTCCTTGCAACGAGTCCTCAGCCACCTCTGGCTCCAGCCCCCCAGCCTCCACCTCTCCTCTACAGACCATCAGCACCAAATCCCCCTCCTCCCTTTCCCCTAATCCCCTAGCTATAGCCAGTTCCAGCGCTCCTACTTGGATCAATAACATGCATTCGTCTGTCCTTCAGGTCGGTGGATAACAATAATGCTATCTTTCTCTCTGCCACAATTATTTCGCATAACGCTGTGCTTATTTAGACACAATGACATGTGTTGCAAGTGTTAATGACCATAAAAATGTGGTGGGATCATAATTTAAAGCGTGTGTATTTTTCCTCTCAGCAAGTGAAGTCTGGCATTCATCAAAGCAGACCGACACTGTGTGACATGTCCAGCACGGTGATAAGTCCAAGCCTGCCCTTCTCTGGTATTTCTCTCCCCCCCATGCTGGATCTGGCCTCCCAGCATGCAGAGGCTAATGGCAGCAAGGTCCTCTTCCTGGCAAATAATAACTTTGTCAACAAGAGTGACACCCCAGAGCCCTCGAGTGACAAGCCTGTTTGTGCATCATTCCCTGCTGTGGAGGTGGCCAAGACCCAGGACTACCCTTGTCCTCAGCCTATCCCAGAGGGTAAGAATGGCTTCCTGCCATGTGCACAAGTGAAATATGCTAAAGACACTCACTGGCCCAGACAGCACTGGAATACATGCTGTGACGACTGTTGGGTCAGTTACACAACTTTCCTATGTTGCAATTATGTGACATTAGTTTTTAAATTTGTGCATGTGTGTTGGCAGAGATGCTGTGCGGCTGGTGGAGGGTGTCCGACATAGAGGAACTGCACAGTCTCGTCAAGGCCCTCCATAGCCGAGGCACCAGAGAGAAGTTCTTGCAGAAACAGATCCAAAAACATATGGAGTATATGACCCAGCTCTGTGCCAACAGCAAAGATGGTTGGTCCACATTTCCTCTTCTCTATTTACAGCAAGAGTCAACAGACATGCAGTGATTATAAACGTACTGATCTTTTGTGATGTGGCACTCGGGTCGCCTTACATTGCAGCTCATTGTATTAAATATACAAGATTGCTTTCAGTAGACTGCTGTTTGCTAATGTTTGGTTGCGTGCTGGCAGTGTTTGATGTGGCAGAGCTGGAGAAGCAGGAGGTGAGTGAGGAAACTGTGGAGAGTTGGTGTGTTGAGGAGCAGGCCATGGAAGTGGACATTGGCCTGCTGCAGCAGGTCGAAAATCTGGAAAAGAAAGTCATCTCTGCCAGCCTGCAGGTCAAGGTACGGGCAAAGGAGCATCCTACTCTTTCATTTTCTTGTATATAGCTTATACAGATAATAAACCACTGTTTTTCCCAAATTCATTTACTATGTAAAATCATGAGCATGTGTCCTCATTTGTCTCAATGTTAATTACTGTCATCAAATACTGTGTTGCAATGGCCATGTCTCCCTCAGGGCTGGATGCATCCTGAGCCCCAGTCAGAGAGGGAGGATCTGGTCTATCATGAGCGCAAGCTTCTCTCTTTCCCTGCTCCAGACAAGAAGGGACAGAGAGAAACCAGCCCTGAGGAACTTCCTGGCAGCGTGGTGCGGCAGCCCAACAATCCGCTCGATATAGCTGTCATCAGGCTGGTAGAGCTGGAGAGGAACATCGAGCGAAGGTAGGAAAGGAAGAGACCCATTGACACAACCTTTCAGATCAGGCTGGATTATGTCCCTGTATATATGCTCCTGCACCATCCTCTAGTGGTGATGGTGAAGGTTCATTCCACACTGTTTCCCTTTTTTTTTTTTTTTACTTATTTTTTATGTTGGTTGATTATGGCTGATATTATTCAGTGTGATAATGTTAGACTGTGGCTGTGAATGCTGTACAGTTATGCTGCAGTCTCACTTTCTGTGACCTCTAAGCAGTGAGGAGGAGGTGGCTCCGGGGATGAGGTCGTGGCGTAAAGCCCTCTGTGAAGTCCGCAGCTCAGCTCAGCTATCGCTCTGCATTCGGCAGCTGCAGAAATCCATTGCCTGGGAACGATCCATCATGAAAGTGGTTTGTGACCCTTAATTTCTCTCTCTGTCACAATCACAGATTTGTTTATATTGTTTTATCACACATACATTTAAACACCAGTTTAAAGATGTTCTTCTTCATGAAGATCAATCTTTAAGGCTGCATGACTTCTCATTCCATCACATAAAACCTACTCTATAGATTACACTTTAATAATACATAAGCTTCTTGAAAAGAATTGAGGATAACACAATAAATCTGCACCGGTTGTGTCCCTTAAAGGGGGGTTGTTGTGCAGCAAAGGTGTGTTAGCATCAGTTTACAATACATCATCACCAGGCAACAACCATGTCAGATAACAGCCCAATCGTTAACAAACATCATTCATTATGCCTGGCTGCACAGGACTGCATAAATCGCTAGTTTTTATAGTGGTAGCAGTTTGAACTACACACTGTATGTTTGGTGTTTTCAGCACTGCCAGCTCTGTCAAAAGGGGGATAATGAAGAACTGCTCTTACTCTGTGACGGCTGTGACAAAGGCTGCCACACATACTGCCATAAACCCAAGATCACTACAGTACCTGACGGCGACTGGTTTTGTCCCACTTGTGTTGCGAAGGTACACCAGCCTGCCCTGAGACGCTAGTCAACTTTTGTCATTATACAACATAGCTGTATCACATGTACACATCTAAATGAATAGATTTGCATATGAAATGTTTTGTGTGTCTATACAGCAGTCTTCTGTGCATTCTGTCATTCAGGAAAGTGGTCAATCCCCGCGGAGCAGGAAGCAACCGAGCCGAACAGCTGGAGGAGGGAAGAAAGGCAGTGAGGTAAAACGAAATGGTAAGCCATCTGTGGTAGGAGAGCTCATCAAAGAGGAAGCTGCCAGCAGCAACAGCATGCCAAAGAAAGGTACCAAGGAGTTCAAGAAGAGGAAAGGAGACGACAGCCCGCCCAGCTCCCAGGCCAGACATGACAGCACTGCATCCTGTGCAAAAAAAGCCAAAACGGCCAAAGACAACACAAATGGGCTGGCGCTGTGCCGGTACGCATGGACACACTCACTGCACACATACGACCTAGCAGCATTATATATAAGCTCAGCTTTGTTTGCTACTTCTCTCCAGAGTGCTGCTGGCTGAGCTGGAGCACCATCAGGACGCTTGGCCCTTCCTCAAGCCGGTCAACCACAAAGCTGTTCCTGGATACAGGAAGGTCATCAAGAAGCCCATGGACTTCTCCACCATCAGAGAAAAGCTCACCAACAACCAGTATGTTTGTGTCACAGTGTTGGGTTTTAAGAACATAGACATGTTGTGTATGCAGATTTTATGTGCATGTATTTCATAATTTTCCATGTTTTTATTTGGATGCTGCATGTAAATTCAAAAAACCTTTTTCTAATAATTGCAGGTACTTCAGTTTGGAGAGTTTTATCGTTGACGTTAACCTGGTGTTTGAGAACTGTGAAAAGTTTAATGAAGACGATTCAGAAATTGGACGGGCTGGCCACAGCATGAGGAGATTTTTTGACAAACGATGGACTGAACTGCTGGATTAAAAATAAACTCAGTGTGGACTGTCTATGCTACTTTCTACATATCAACCTTCCATCTTCAGTGTTGGAGGCCTTCTCTGCACCTGTGACACAAAATCAATACAAAGTTATACTAACACTGATGTGCAATGTGAAAGGACAAAATTCTCCTGCTGAGAGAAGATGCTTCATGGTTTTAATATATTAAAGTGCAATACTGTTTTCTTTATCACACTGCACTGACTCTGATTCAATATTGTATTTGGGAAACTCCACCGTAGATAGGTCATTGGATTTTTATAATCACCAGTACTTTAGCTTAGTGTATTTGTGTATTTATTTTCTTAAGTATTTATGTTAGTCAGCCTTTTCTAAGAAAAAGCAAGAAATGGCGCACAGCTTTAATAAAACAAAATAAAAATCTAAATATTGTTTTATGGACTGTTGAACAAGCCAATCAAAAAAAAATTGTTTACAGCTTTTTAACTAAGTTGGCAGCAGTGCTACTGCCCACCTGCATTTCTGAGTTAATTGTATGAAATACAAGGAGGAATCACTGTCGAGTCTTATTTCTAACAGGTGTACAGGTAAAAATATTGTTATTGCATAAAGATGATTGTAGCACTTCATATGTCTTATACTCTACTTTGTCTGTGCTGAATATCCACTCAAAACACCGTGGTCTCCTCAGTATTGTAGTGCCTGACCTCTGACCTCTAAACAGTGTATAGAGGAATGTGTTTTTCCCTTCTATTTGTCGGTGTACTGTATGCGTGACCTGCACAATATACTGTAGGAAACCCTCACACACAATGTTAAACTCATTAGAGCTTTTCCTCTGAAAAGAATCTATGTGGTGCATATAGTGTTTTCATCTCCAAGCATTTCCTTCAGCTGGAGTCTTGTCTCACATCCTGTGGTCAGATGTGAACCTGCACTGGGCTTTAATCCAGCAGGGAGTCGGACAGTGTCACGGTTCACTGGACGCATCTCAAGACCGCTGAAGTCAGGACTTGAAGTAATGTATTTTATTATGAATATTGTGAAATGAGTAGCAACCTCTGTGGGAATATTTTTAAATGGTGGGTGTGTGGCACAGATAAAATAAACCTGTTTTTCAAAGTACCCCTGTTAGGCCCTCACTATTTCCCCTAAGTTACAGATAGGTTTTTGATCAAATTGCACTTTTTGAATCATGGATTTCATTTAAAACATTTGTATTTGCTTTAACACTAAAGTAAAATGTCTGATTGGACTTGATGCATTATTTGATTTTATTCAGTGACATAAGTACAATTCTGGGGTACTTGTACGAAGTATTTCCATATTCTGCCTCCTCCACTTCAGAGGGAACTATTATACTTTACCATTACATCCACTTCACACAAAACATGACCAGCAAATAACAAATTAAGCATTGGTTTAGATAAAACTACCCAACATAGCAGTTAAATTAGCTCCACAAATTAAAACGACTTCACAGTAAGAAAAATATATATACAATAACTTAATATATAGCAATTTGTAAATGAATACGTAAAACAATGAAGTCCCACTCGGTAAATCTACTTAATTGGATCAGTTCGTTTAGTTGACCGGATGTGACACTAAAAACAGCTACAGAATAAAGAAACTTTGAATCAACAGTAACTCAACTATCAGCGTCACGTGACTGATAACAGGCGACTGTTCAGCTGCTGGAACAGGAAGAAACCGCGACACACCAAGAGCCAACACGTTGTGCCTTTTCTGTATTTTAAGGAAGCCGTCACGATCCGCAGCTGCCCGCCAGGCGTCTCCCTTTTCGGCGTCTCCTTTTTCGAGCACTTTGCGCCACCTTGTGCGTGAAAGTGGCCCCTCGGCAGGGCCGCAGACGTCTCCCGTCACAAGATGGTGTCCGTCATGTCCACCCTGCGGCACCACACGGACGAGGTCAGCTTCGCTCCAGACCTCTTGGCGACGAAACCCTCCGTGTCTATAACACCGCGGACTTCTCGGAGCTTCCCAGCTCTCTTCTCTCGGGCCACGGCTGCGGGGTTCACTGCTGCCGCTTCAGCCCGAGTGGCCGCTACCTGCTCAGCTGCTCCACAGGCGGAGCCCGGCGAGGCGACCGCGGTGCTGCGGCACCCGGGCCGCAGTGTGCGCGCTGGCACCAGACTGCTGCCTCCTGCTGGCGGGGGCCCGTGACGGCACCGTGGCCCCCTGGGACTTCCACTCCAAGACATTACGCAGGTACAGTTTGGCCCAGAGTGCAAATCACTGCAGCTGCTGAAACTGTGGCACGTTAAAGCTCCCCTCTCATACATATGCACGGATACTGTAGGCACTCGTACTGTAAGCAAGTCCTTAGTTATTACTTCTATATAGACAGCTGACAACTCAAACTTGGTAAAACGTTGTGGGTTATATTTATTATTATTTTTGCATAAAATGACTCAAAAGAGAGAAAACTGCCACTAACATACTACAAATAAAAGCCGTGAATTCTCACATGTGAGAAGCTGGAACTGAAAATGACTTAATTGATTACAAAACAGTTGCCAGTTAATATTCTGCTAATCAGCTATTTGATTAATCGACTTAATTTTCTCACTTGAAACGCAACCTGAGCGAACCTGGCAATTTGACAGATATTTGTAATTACAAGGTCCAAGTCCTGTTTTAAGACAAGCACTTCTTGATGGGCGCATTTTGTGAGGATGATGTTTGAATAATTTGTCTTTTGATTCCTCGAGAAATCTGATTTCCGTGATCTCCAACAGCATTTAAAATCACCCTCAGGCCTGCTATGGATCTCTAATTGCGACTCTCATGGGTGCTTTAAATTAAGCTCATTAAACTCAGTCCAGGACTCCATACCCTCATCCAAATGTGTTTGAAAGAACTTGTTTTTAAGCCAGAATGAATTATTCTTTATTTTACACCTTTTCTGGTAAACCTTGCCGTTCAGTCTAACCCAAGTTGTAACTCTTAACACGGTCCGTCACAGCTGCAGTGCAGTAAGCGAGGCCAGTTTTGTGGCCTGCAGCTTCTCTCCCTGTGGCCAGATGTTTGTGACCGGCTGCACCCACGGAGACCTCAAACTCTGGGATTTGAACGTCAACCTCCTGGATGCTGAGAAGGACGCTCGTGACCTGGGAGTCACCTGCTGCAGCGTCGCACCCCAGTTAAAAGTTGGTGAGCGCTTTGAAGGGTCACTTCAGCCAAATCGCACAAAAAAAAACAACCTTTCCACTTATGTTCACATATCGCTTGTGGTGTCTAGACAGGCTGAAAAACACGGTTAGCTCTTGGGAGCTCTCACCTGCCTATAGCTGGGATGTCCAGTAAAAGACAGAATAGGTTGCGTTGAAGCTCAGTCTAGATAGTTTGTTTGCCTCTTGGGAATTTTCTGCTGCCAATCCAAAACGATGGCGGTGAATGGAATTACGGTTCTGGTGCTTAAGGCAATGAAAAAAATGTCACGATAGATTGATAATGAAAATAGTAGTTAGAATAAACAGAAACAGTATCTCGGTTACTCACTGTGGACAGTTTTCTTTGGGACTATTTCTTCAGTAGAAAGTCAACTGTTATTCACTGTTTTGGGGTATTTTTGAACTAATCCTTTAGTTTGTAACAAAATATTTCTTCTTGCGTAGTTCATCTTACACAAACATAACTTCATCCTGCACAGATATAAAACTGAAACCCTTCATTCTTCACAGTTGGCAGATAGTTAACAGCAACCTGTTGCATTTTATCCTTGAATCAAAATGATGTTTGTTCTTTTCCACGTTTGGGGAATAAAAAGATCATATTTTTGATATGGAAATCTGGCTTTAATCCAAACACTGTTTATGTTGTCACACTTCACAAACGGGCCGTCCGATGATACTTGTCTCTCCTTGTTATTAAACTCAGTCGAGCATGAACATTCAGGAAGAGGGAATGTTTTTTGTTCTGCAGATGGCTGCTGTGTGGAGTTTCAACTGGCCTCCTGTGGCCAGGACAGCCAGCTGAAAATATGGATCGTTTCCCAGCGTGAAGCAGCAGGTAGGCTGACCCCTCTGCCTGTTTCCTCAACTGAACTATCTCACTCCATCGCCCACGAGCGAGAGAGCGAGCGAGCCTGCAGACTGCTTTACCCTTGAAATCTCTGCAGAATAGAAGAATTGTATTAGTGTGTGGAAAAAATCTGCTGCAGATTGACTTATTAATATTGGATGATTTTAAGACGTTCTGCTGAAATGCAGCAGAGGACAGTGTGTGTGTGAGAGGGTTGGGTGTAAATCAGGTGCATATATCCACTGTGACATTTATATCTTGTACGACCAAACAGCAGGACAAGAACGTGTGGTGTATATTCCTAGACTGCATAACCTGCCTACAGACTGTACCTTTGTTAGTGTGTGAGCACACCATCTTGTTTGTTCCTAAGATGTGTTGCCGTGGTAACGGCCGTTTCTGGAGAGGATGCGATGTATCCCTCGTGGTGACCCGCTGCGGTGCATGGGGATTCTTCACCTCTGAGCAGCTCGGTTTCGTTTCTTTAAAATGCAGTTTTTCAGATACCGTGTTTCTCTTGCTTTTCTGAAAAGTGCAACTTTCTCATCTTTGCAAGACAATTGCGAAGCGATTTGAGTGTAAACGATTCAGGGAAGCAAGGGGCCAAATCTGATCACTGTGTAACATTTTTCTTAACATTCTTACTTTGTGTAGCAGCCCTACATTTTTATGGCTCCACATCCAGAGGAAATGGTCGTCTGTTTGGCAGCTCAAATCTTTCATGTTGTCAGTTTTGTAGCCGCTTCCTTTCGCCCAGCAGCAGCACCTGTTGACGTTTCTCGATCACTCGTGTGCTTTACTTTGATGTCTCAAGTCCTGGTGTTTCACATCGCATCATGAAAATGCATGCAAATGACAACTTAGCCTCCCGCAGAGTCTGAAAACATACGTATGTTTTTACTCTAATGGAGAAGAGCGAGGTTTGATTTGATACATGCGTGTTCACAGGCTGATCATCTCAGTGCTGCCACACAACCATTAGTTTTGGCACACAGAGATACTTCACAGTGAATTATTACAATCAGTACTCAGAATCAGTGTCTTTGTATCTTGGGCTGTGAATGTCTCAGGTTTATTGCCAAAAAAGAAAATCTTTTGTTTCCATGCAGCTGCAGGCGGCGGCACAGCTGCAGGCCAGCATGAGGGAAGAGAGTTATTGACAAAGAATTTTGAGTGAGGGGGGGGGGCGACTGAACAGATACAGACAATGATGCACTTTGAAGTGTTTTTCATATTTTCTGTCAATTTATGAATAAATTGCAGGAGGTTGGTAGTTGAACAAATACAGACAATTTGATTTTGAACTCTAACTTTGCTTGTGTGTGTGTGTGTGTGTGTGTGTGTGTGTTGACCCTCAGCCTGTGTCATGAAGCTGCTTCACTCTCTCACCAGCCAGTCGGCTCCAGTTCTGTCTCTTCTGACGGAGAGCTGGTCGTCTCAGGGTAAGACGCACTCATCACACACAAATCACTTCTCCTTGTGACGTGTGAGCAGCACTAATAAATCATGCTGCATTGGCAACTGAATATTGACTTTTGAGCCCGTCAGGCTTATGTTATTTGCTGTGAAATCATTTGCTCATTTGGGACAAATTAAGTTTAAATTAATCTCCCCTCCATGTTTAAATTGCCCCTTTTTCTTCTGTGCTGTAAACAGCAGATGCCACTGCTGAGCTCTGATCCTGCTGTTCCCTCAGTCGGCCACAGGAGGAGTGTATTTTGTTGTGTGTGTTTAAGCTTCAGTTTGGGTCCTTCTGCTGTTTCTGGCCTCAGTATGTGTAATCTGTGTTCTGTTTGTAGCACTTAGAAACATTTGAATGTGTGTTTTTTGTTTGACAAGAATCAATTTTTTTCTGAAATGCAAATGTATGCATATGGGTTCTGCAAATGACTTTTACTCTCCAATTATTCAACAGTTCAGTGGATAAAAGTGTTGCAATATATGATGCGGTAAGTAAAGCACAGAAAACCACACATACAGTTTTGTTTAGCTTTGCTGCTTCAGTCGACAGTGGCAGAGGAGGTTTCTAAACAATAAATCACAGCCGCCGTAAACACAGAGATGCCAAACATAACAGTTTTGTCCATGTTTGTTTGTAATTTGTTTACAGAACGTGGGAGCCCTGATCTACACTCTGAACCAACACGACAGGTAAATAATCTGACCTCCCGCCGCTATGCAATCTCTGCAGCTATCAGACAGACAGCAGACTAGGAGTCCCAGTGTTTCAGATCCAAACGTGTGATTTCTGCTTGATTAGTTTCTCCCAGAAGCACAGGGTGCAGTGATGCAACAGTACGTTCTCCTGCGCAGCTTTCCAGACAGTCATTGAAGTGGCACCGCAGGTAGGCACCAGCAGAGTGCTTTGAAGTGCTTGAAAGGATTTAAGATACTGTACGATCTAAGACTATATATATATTTTTTTTAAGTGTAGCGGGGACCTGACTTTTAAAGCCAATCTCTTCCTGTGCCAGTTGTAGTCTGTCATGCACACCCATCACGTGTCTGCTGCTCTTTCTCCTCCCCGCAGCTACGTGACAGCTGGTGCTCTGTCTCCCACCATGCCGTGGATTGCAACCGGCTCCATGGACAGAACCGTGAACGTGTGGCGAATAGGAGACGGAGTCAGCACGACTGGTAAATACTTGAGGGAGAATTATTTAGGTTGGCGCCTACAAATGCACAATCGCTCCTCTTTCTAAAACAGACTGTTAGCGTCGGTTTTGGAGCGCCGGAGCCTCCCTAAAAAAGTGTTTTGGGAGATATCCAGCAGGAGAAGCTCCTATTACATGCGTATTGCTGTCTGGCTGCGGCGTCTCGGGGAGGAATTGTGATGGATGTTTATTGGTGCAGCAGGGCAAACTACCACTGAGCCTCAGAGGGCTGATACTTGTTATGGAGGTGAATCCTCTTTTAAAAAACATAAAAATAAAAAATGCTCCCAACCCAACGTGAAAGACAACATTTGGAATTCTAAATGAAAAGGTGCAATCACCAGACATCTGCAGGCCTTGAAGCGTCATCAGGGCCGCTCCCCCATCTGCCATTAGTCAGGTTGGTGTTGACGAAGCAAATTCCATCTCAATGAAGATCTGCCTTTTGTATGCCTCGCCCTCTTTCTCGCTCTCTGTGTCCCCTTTCCTTTAATCTTGTTTCTTCCTTTTCTTTCTTCACACATTTTAAAGTTATTCCTTTTCATGTCTTCTCTGCAGCAGCTGAATCGAGGCAGAGTGTGTGCCAAGGTAAATAAATGCATCACTCTGTTTTGCCCTCGGAAATGCTTAGTTATTCACAGTCTTCGGGCTGAAAACCACATCTGTCCTGTTTTTAATATGTTCTTTATATGCATGTGTGAATGGTTCAGTTATCAGCCTGGCACGGGCGTTTAGATGATTTAATGTCTCGACCCACTGAAATTCTCTCATCTAATAAGCTATCGTTGTTGTGTTTTGTGATGAAAAGCCTTTCTTGTGATTTTGTGTTTGTCCTGTGTGTATATTGTATAGCGTGTTGTGTGACCCCCCCAAAAAAAGGTGCTTTGGTGACGCTAATGGGGATCCAAAAAAATGAAATGAAAGAGCGGCTGTCTGGCTTTAAAGGATAAGGATGGCATTATTCAGTATTTTTGTTAGTGTCAGCAAATCCCGTGAAAAGATCAAACCGCGTGGGTCCTTTTCTCAACACTTTCCCAACTCCATTCATTCCTACTGAATAGTTAAAAATGGGTCTCTCAGAAATGTATGGTTTCATTTTCAGTAGAGGCTCAGTAATTTCTTGTCACAAATGGCCTCTGTAGTTTTTAGCCATGCTGGCTGACTCTATGGACGGCAATGTCGGTCCACCACTTTGGTCCAGACTGAAATCTCTCATCAGATGTCTTGCCATGAAATTTGGTGCAGACATTCATGCCCGCCTCAGGATTTAGTGGACAAATACTTTGGTTGGTGACTAAATGCTTGCAAAGCTAATGATAGTCCCGTTAGCCACAGCTGTGCTTTGTGTTTAGTGCCAAGTAGCTAATGTTAGCATGCTAGCACGCTTAACTAAGATGGTGACCGTGGTAATCGCATCAGCTAAACATGTTACCATGTTACATGTGAGCATGTTAGCATGCTGACATTAGCACCTAGCGCAGTACACTGCTGAGGCGAAGCCACCTTCTTAAACAAGGCAATTTAAAGTGCTTTATAAAAGGCATTAAGACAAGGTAGGACACTCGAACGGAGTAAATCAGAATAACGATAAAATGCAGTGCAAGATACGACTAAATGATCCAAAACCTAATTTAAGCTGCAGCTCACCCACACAGGTGTTTTCACTCATGTCGCTTAATTAGCCCTCTTCTCCACAAACTAGGTTTGATTGACACCACCTGTTGGTTTACTTTAGTTTAGTTGCATCTGTTGGGGCGGGACAACTTGTCCTGTTATCACTGTCGTTAGTGTACAGCGTTCGATGACGTCAGGAGATTCCCAGTATATGTCCACCCAGCTTCAACCTGACCAAAGGTCTGTGAAAACACTTGTGTTCGTGGATTTCACTCAAACAGAAGGAAATTGTTGGGGACTATTTTCAGCTGCAGATTAATAGACATCAGGCATGCGAGTATTTACAGCAGCAGGAAGTTATGTGTGGGACTGACGGTGGCCGTGTTCATGCTAATGAAGCAACATGTCACCCAGAGCAAATGTAATGTGTTTTTATAGTATTTTGACAGCAATTAGGGCGTCTGTAGCACAGATGAATAAGCCATCGGGCTTTAGCTGCACAATGCTTTCTCGCAGATTCAGTTCATTGTTGGTTTTGGTTTTCTCATGGGGATTTGTTGATGATAAAAAAGACAGACTATCGCCAGACTTATCCTGTAAATAATGGAGGTTATGAAGAGAGCTTCATGTGTGCATCTGTTCAAGTAATTAGACACTACACTGTGAGCGGTCCCAGTCTGCAGCTCTGTGAGGTTTTCATGTGTTTGGCACAGTGATTCCCTGCCTCCTAGACTGTGAGACTCCACACTCCATCAGCCAGGGCTGCAGAGAGGAGGTGGTGTTACTCTGCTCACTGTTGTGCAGACCCAGGAAGTGGATATTTCCACTCAGTGTGACTGTGCTGGGAGGGGGAATCACAATGTTGGTAAAATCACTTTTGCCCAACATTGCAATTTTAGATCTTATTTTTTTATTTATTTTTTTATAAATAGCTGCCCCCATGTTGACAATTGTGGATATTTCCAGTGCAGCTGCAATTCTAATAGCAACACATTTGACTCTAGGAATGGCAAAGTGTTGATCAGTCCACCATTTTGGGCCAAACCGAACAACTATTGGATGAACTGTCATGAAATTTGGCACACACATGGGATGGATTGTAATCTCTTCATCCAGTGCCATCATCAGGTCAAAAATTTAATTTGTTCAATAGTTTAGTTTTTGGCCAAATATCTGTAAAACTAACGCTTCACGTGTAATTTGTCTAGTGCCAATGTTAGCATGCTAACTGGCTACACTAAGATCGCCTGCTAAACATCAGCATGTTATTAGTCTTGTTTGCATCCATCTGAGTCAACAACCATAAATAAAAAGGTTGAAGAGTCAGCGTTCACGAGTCAGTCCTTACTGCCAGACATGCTGTCATGACATTCAACAAGTTTCTCTGGAGCCTCAGTAGACCAGAATGCAGTGCAGCCAGAGGACACATTAACATTTTTTTTCTTCTTTAAATACAAAACCTCACACATTCTGAAGCGCAGGCATGTTCTCATCATACGAGGCCGAGATGAACTGGCCCGTTGTGTGCCGGCCCCCCCGATGGCATTCAAGACCACAGTCACACGACCTAACATGTGGTTAGCGTGGTAATGAGCAGTGCCTCCCCAGTCTTCAGGGTTATCCTTCACATGGCTAATGATGGGCGATGAGAACCATGAGGCTGCTGTGAGGTGTCGTTAGCTGGGCCGGCACACAACAGGCCAGCTTATTTCTGCCTCGTGTGATAAATGATGTCCGCTCGCTCACGTAGTGTCATGCGAAGGTTGATGAGCTGCATGCTGGCACAACCCTGGGATTAATTTTCTTTTCTGTGGTAGATCAGGGATGTGTGTGTGTGTGTGTGTGTGTGTGTAAGAATGTAATTGTCACTCCCATATCAGCACCGAGGTAGTGTGTCCTTTTCTGTGGAGTGTGAGGGGAAATTGTTAGCATCAGATAAGTTTTTGTTACAGGAGATGGGGGGGGTATAATAACAGAGCACTTCCTCCCTTACTGTTGTGTGTTTTGCAGGAAGGAAGTTGCCGGGTCACTCCAGGCTGCTGGTTGCTGATTGGTCGGAGGAGGATGTGCAGACTTGGCTGTGTGAGGAAGGACTGCAGGAGCTTGTCAGCATCTTTAAAGCCAACAACATCGACGGACCACAGCTCAGCCAGCTGAACAAGGAAACAGCCGCAGAGCTGGGAATTGGTGAGGGTGGAACATAAAACACAGACACCTACATTAGTTTACAGTAAACACACTCGCAGGGACACTGGGATTCAGTGTTTTTGCGGGGATTTACCGTTTGATCCTAAAACATGACAGGCTTGAATTGGATAGCGTGATATAAGCCGCTTTTTATCGATGGGCCGTGAAGCGGCAGCATTTCTATCTGCTTATACAATCACAAGTCACGCAGTGAGGACAGCACCCCACAGGATGACCTTTACGTCACAAACCATGATAATCTCTCTAAAAATAAGATTAGTCCACTCAGGGTCACCCAAGGTCTCAGTGTGGAAAGTCACTGTACAAACACTGCAGCCAGGAAACAAAACATCTCTCCCTGACACCAGTGTTTCTACGCAGCAGCACGATAGCACAGTACCAAAGAAATGTTAGCATCGTTACCTCCAGCAAGGCAGTTATGTTTTAAAGGAATAATTTAGAGGTGCTTGAGCCAGACTAGCTGTCTTCCTTCCCCCCCCCCAATCCAATCATTATCATTAATTTATAAATGCACCTTTTGATTGACATGTCATGGATCCGTGTTTTGGCTGCAAAAATCGTACACCACCAGTGCAATGAATGAATAATTTATTAGATTTGATCTCTCACCTTATTTCTAATTCCACATGATCATATCTCTCGAGAAAACCAACGTACACCTGGTAAAAAATGTGCATGAGACGCACGCATCCTCGCTGCAGACTGAATCCTAATTATTTTCTGTTGAAATAACACATTTGGGGGATTGTTAACCTTGTTTTTTGTGTCCTTGGTAGAGGCCGGCATGCCTTCTAGTTAGTATTTCAACACTGGTAGTTTCAGCTAAGCATATATGTTGAATCCTTATTTACACACACAGTTCTGAAGGGGAAAAAAGCAGACGGGTCACGTGCTGTGTGAATGCCATGATGCCCAGAACAGCTGTCTGTCTCTGATTATGGTTACTTTGTGCCGACTATAATTATGTAACTAGCTGCATCACAGTCCCACCCTTAATCACGCTACAAACGCCCTTTTAGCTGTTGTTGCATTTGCTTCAATTAGACAGCAGCAGACCTAGTAAAGAAACAGTAAAGCCAACTTCCCTTGAAAGCTGCTCAGTTATGCAAAGCATGTTCTATAGACTGAGCGTCTCTCTTCCATGCGTTAAGTATGGACGACTGCTCGCGTCATTATCACAGAATGAGGACAGAGGAAACGGCAGATTGCCACATTTCCTGTCCTTTTTGGGCTGTGCAACCAACAACTCTAATTTTCCATGCGTAGACACACACTTATTCACACACACGCAAGCAAATTAGATTCCAGCGGACTTTACGTGATGAAATATTCATGAATCGTTGAGTAAAGGGAGAAAAAAAGTTCCCCTCGGATATAATTCAGTGTATCGCTGCGGAGACGGCGTCATTCTGCAGTTTTATTGTAGCGTCTCATCAAATTATCAATCTAAATGTAAAGTGGACGGTATAGTAATAATGGCTTGTACCCCCATGAAAAAATTTAACTTATGGAAATCTTTAAACTCTATAGAGCTGTTAGGTTCAGCATGTTTCACCAAGAGAAGACATTTTGATTAAGTACTATCACTTTTCCTGTAGGATCCAAATTAGTTGTGATTGCGACAGCAGGCTGCCGCTTCTGCCTGTTGTACTTTAAAACCTGAATGCATGATTTTCATGGCACCGAGTTCATGGTAAGAAGTAGCCACAGTCTTTGTGATGTGCACTTGAATGCTTTCCTCCCTCCATCTCTACTTTCCTGCTCTGTGAATGGGTGCAAAATGAAGACTGACACCATGTAATTTGCTTCAGTAAGAGAAAAAACCGGCCCTCAGTAGCTGATTGCGAAGCTCTCTTCAATTTGTTCGAGGTCATTTGTGTCCTAGAAATGGATAAAATGTCTCCTGTACAGCATGACATATGGGAGGAAGTGTTTGAGTGCATACAAACATGTTCAAATAATGCTACAGAGTTTAATCCAGCTCAAACTCCATCCATCTAGAAATCTCTCCCATATGTCTTAAATTCAGTCATCGGATGCAAATTGAAGCCATTGTTTTACCACATGTTGCAAAAATGTATCTTTTGGTCTTGCATTCTTGAAATCATATCCATAGTCATTAACTCGAAGCTAGATGCTGTCTGAATGTTATGGCTGATATATAAGATACATAATTATTTCCCAATTAGATGTTTATTCCTGGCAGTGTGCAGAATTGATTTCTACTGAATACCATGTATCTCCAAAGGCTAATTACACCATTTTAAAAACCCATCGGATTTTCTGAAAAATGCACAAAGCCGAAAGCGGGGTTGCTTTTCGTAGCCTGCGATTTTGGACATACGTGGTTTTATTTTTGATATCGGGCAAAATTATTCTGTGGTTGGGGTAATCTCAATATTTCTAAAATCCTGCCTATGGCCCTGTCCTGACTGCAAAGCTCCTCCCTCCTTTGTAACTGGTGGTGAAATCTGCAGCTGATGACAAATTCAAAAGGTGCTGTCAGTGAGACGTGCAGAGTGATTTTCCTCTCGAGTAGAATAATGAGAGGTTAACTTTGAACTACAACCCACATAAACTCCTCAGGGGAGAGACACCATGCCTGAGATGTGAAGCCATCATCACACGCCGAGCGTGTGCCTGGCTCTTCGTGTCTCAGCACAGATTGATTGAAAGGAGGTCCAGATTTATTCCTGCGTTTGTCGAGTCTCTTTTGCTTCAAAGATTCAGTTTCACAGGAAAACATTAGTGGAATAACATTAACTTAGGATGGTATTTCACATAAACCAACTCTTTGATTAAAAATCAGTGGTCCCAGGTTGGATACAAACATTGCACAGCGTGTGCTGTAATTTACCAGTTGTACTGAGCAGAATACTGAGCAGTGTGTTTGGTTTCTCAGAGTTTGTGGGCCTCTGCAGCCATCTCCTCAGGAAAACTGAGGCCCTGAAGGCAGAGCAGAGTGGCTCCGAGGCCCCAGATGAGTTTCTGTGTCCAATCACCAGAGAGCTGATGAAGGATCATTGCTGCAGGTGAGATGACAAATGCTAAAAACGTCCACGATTCATACTATTATTGTCTGAATACACTATTATCTCTGTGTATTTAAGGTGTCAAAATGTGTGTCTAATCCACAGATGGGTATTCCTATGAACGAGAATCCATCGAGTGCTAGATCAGGGGCCAGAACAAAACCAGTCCCATGACGAACCTGCCCCTGCAGACCATGCTCCTCACCCCAAATAGATCTCTGAAGATGGCAATAACACGATGGAGGTCGAGCCAGTAGACAGCAGCTGATTGACAGAATCCAACTGAACAGGTCCTTCATCATTAAACAGGAGTTGCTCATTTGATAACAAGTGCGCTTACTATCACAAGTAATTAGTATTAAGAGTTCTGTTCAGGGTACTGGAAAATAATCCGAATCTGAGATCTCTGCTAAACTAGTCATTTACTGGGTAAATATCCGTTGACTTATCAAAGTACCTGCCAGTTGTAATGCATTATACAGTATATTTGAAGGCACTATTGATTAAAGCAACACTATGTAGATTCTGATGTAGGGATAACAGCATCTTCCTCTGAAAAATTATGTATTCATAAGAAATGAAATGTTCAATAGACTCAGGGTAGCTCATGTTAGCAAAGACAAATACTTCTGTGTAACTAACTGTCAGTTTGCTGACTGAATCCTCTCTGCTAATGGTCACTTGTGGCTACAGCGGCTGCAGCTCGCTTTAATTATTGGGGAAAAAAGGAGACAACTGAGCCTTGCTCTAATCAATACACTGTTTTGCTTCCTTAGATCTGATGTGACCAGAAGCAAAGTGGTGGCTAATGTTAGCTAATTATAGCAAACTTTATATAGATGGTGCTGTGTAAAGTCAATTCTCTACTGTTGCGCTACACTTTAACATTCCATACAGTTATTTCAAGGACATATTTAGTTAATGGAAACTGAATGTGCCATTGTCCTGTAACCACCAGTTGTGGCCACCAGTCGGCAAAACTTAATCTTGCTTTATAGACCCGTTGCATTCCCTTTGGCTTTTTGGCAGTATAACATTTACATTCCTGTTTAGGTTCATGGTAATCATTAAATGTCAATGTCAGCAGGACTGTGTTTTTTCTCAGTGGGTCTTTATTTCTCTCTCCCATGATATGGCAGTAATGTTCTATTACAGTATGTGATAACAGCTAATAAAGCTCACAATACTGAAAACATGGCAACAATTGCATTTAACGTACATATTAAAATAGAGCTGATGGCACTGTGCCCCAAAACCATTTCTTTTTTTATAGGTATTTGACTCTGTAATATAAACTGCAATTGTGGCATGCACTTAAACTCAACATCATTGAGAATCATAAAATGTCTTAGTAGCTGTGCAAAAATAACTATATAAAATATATTGCTTTTACAATTAACCAAGCCATTGGCGCTGTAAATAAATTAAACTAGACAGCAACAACAAGCAGATACAGAAAGGATTTCAATTCACTGTTAATGGTGATTTATATAATGTACAAACAGTTAAATGCTTTTTTAGAACCTTTAACACAATTTGAACAACACTGTGCATAAAACTCAAAATGCACAAGTCTGAACTTGTCAATACACGTAACATAGACCTTCACTGAAAAGAAGTACATATTTATATAATATACACACCTTCGTAAAACACAGGAATGCCCGTCCCTTAGACTTTCTTACACCTTCACTGAGGACTTTCTCTTCCTTATTTCTCCTCTCAGCACCATGGACGTAATGAACACAGTTAAAACACCATTTTCACTCACTCACAACAGTTCTGTAATAACATTATGCAGTACTGAATGTCATCTAAGCACTTTAGTGGCCTAAGTTTGTATAAAGTGCTTACTGTCACCGTTGCGTTGATGAGGACTGTACAGTGCATGCCCAAATACTTCCTTCAGTGCAATGTCTCCAGCTTGGCTGAACGACGGCGGACATGTTGTCATGTAACAGAAGCTGACAGCCACAAGCGACAGGTTGGGAGGAGAAAAATCTGGAGCAGTCTGTATTAACAGGAAAGCAAACCGCTTGCATACTCTACTTCTTACAAGGCTTAAAAGTGAGACTGTCGTGTGTTTGGGGTTGGTAAAAAAATGAAAACTCACTTTAGATTGTTGCCAGAGTGTATGTGCGTTGTGGACTGTACGAGAGATCAAACGAACATCTCTACACATTCGACTCTATAAATGATCGCTTTGGTTTCATTGAAGCTACGTGAATGACAGGATTATCTCGGGATAGGCCAGGCTGTTTGGGCTTACTGTCCATGAAAGTGTGCGGCATAGCCAGTGCTGGCTTGGACTCTTTGTAACAGTTGGCGGCTTGGCAGAACTTCTCTTTGAATTCCATGGCGTGCATGCCGTTTTGTAAGCTACTCATTGCCATAGCACCCTGAGGTGGTGGAGGTTTGTGCTGCTCCTGGTAAGTGCTCACTGTTTTGGCGTAAGGCAGCTCACAGTCGACAGGCAGCAGGCCCATTGCTGACATGTTGTGACATACCAGACCGTCGGACGAGTGGTTCAGCCAGCTGCGGCCGGCAGACTGCAGACTCTGGTGACTTTGCAAGCCGTGGTGCTGCTGTTGTAGAATTTGCTGCTGCTGCTGGAGCTGTTGCTGAAAGCGGGCTTTCTTGTCAGTTACGCCCATGAAGGGTCTGGGTTTGTAATCTGTTGCAGAGCTGGCCTGTTGGCTGTGCTTATTTTTGTCAGAGATCTTGGTGCGGACATCAGGTCCCAGCTTGCCGCTGTCTGATAGACTGCTGCTGGACGCCAGGCTGCTGGTGGAGCTGGAGACACGCATGCTGCTGTTGCTGCCACCTACCTGCGATCCAACTGCACCACACATTCCTTCCTTTCCTGGGTCAGTGTGGTTCCCCTGGGGTCCAGGACCGGAGCAGGCCAACCCATCCAGGGAGGATGCAGAGTGGGCAGACAACCTGTCTTGGCCCAGGCCTTTGGAGCTGCTGCAGGATGAGTAGGAAGCCTGTGAGGAAGGGAGGCTCTCGTTTTCACAACTGTGACCCATGGAGATGGAGGCAGCTGCCAGCGACATGCGGTTCCCGTATACAGGCTCATCAGCGGACGGCAACAGAGGGCTGATGTCGATGCCTGGGCCCGGCTTCAACTTACTGGACATGTGTCGGCTGGGCAAGGGACTGGAGGGAGCATACTGAGATTTGGCCCCTGCTGCACGGCCCCCCACGGCCCCTCCCCCAGTCTGCATGGAGCTCATATGCTGGTTGGTCTTGACTATCTGGGCCTGCTTGGTGGGCTGCAGGACCAGGCCCTGCTGGGCCAGTGCCTCCCGGTTCTCTCGAGGGTACCGGTGAGGGGGGAGCCTGCTGGGGCCTGGAGGTGAGCCAGGACTCTGATGTCCCATACTGTTGCTGACAGGCTCACAGGATAAGCCTCTGTTGTAGGAGTAACTGTTCTGTGACCAGCAGGCATCAGTTCGGTCATGCAGCGAGGCCTCCTCCTCCTCTTCATCTTCTTCCAGGATGCCTCTTTGCCCTTCCAAGCTCCTGGCAAGGCTATGCTCTGAAGGGTTCTCCTGTCCTTCGTCTTGCTCCTGGTCAGATTCGTGGTCTGCTGATGCCTGGCTGGAAACAGGTGCGGCCCCAGCGAGGCCCCCTTTAATCTGGGTACGCTGCATCTGTTTGCACTCCTCCTCCACTCGGGCCAGCAAACGACGGATTTCCCGGTTATTGGGGCACAGCTTGGCTGCTTCATGCAGGTCAGCCAGGGCCGCCGTGAACTGCCTGTGGATGGAAGAAAGAATGAAGAGAGATTGCTGCCACATCCAGACCACATAATTCACCAACAACAACCACCACCACAGAAGCTGGGCCTGGAGCTGTGTTGAATAGTTTACCTGCTGCTTCTTTTAGCTCTTGCGCGGGCATAGTAGGCCTCATACGATTTGGGTTTCAGCTCCAGTGCTTTGGTTGCAAACTCCTCAGCCATCCCAAAATCCTAAAAAAAAAAAAAGAGTAGAATCAATAAATTACAGTCAACCAGTTGATATTCAAGCACACGTGGCTACGTTTCAATTGCAGAAAAGAACATTTTAAAAGATACAGTGTACATGTTTCATCCTTGTTGCTGCTTACATCTTGTTTGTATAAAAATGCAGCCATTTATTGCTTTGGGGACATTAAACCATATTTTCAAACTAAGTAATGGCTGAATTTGACCCATGCTATCTCTCCAACATTTCTGCTCCCTGTGTGAAGTGATAAAATACCTGGCAGGCACCCCAGGCGTTGTTACTGTAGAAACACACAGACTGTAGAAAAACCCCATGGTGCTTGTTTCTCCTGCTAGCTTGCGGAATGTAATCACATCAACAGCTGGCCCGCTACAACAGTCTTCCTGGTAGACTCATGACTAGACTAAGTCTTATGTAAATAAACGTTCATGAAGAGCTTTTCTGCAGGAACGGTTATCCAGAAACTCACAAATGGAACAGCTTATTACCCCTCTCCGCACGTTTGATTCATTGTTATTTTTAAGTCATTTAAATTCATCTTTCTGTTACAAAATTGGGTGAAAACTTTAAAAGAGACAAAACTCTGGCTGAGCGAGCAGACAGGCTGGCACAGGCTGGACCCGAAATTGTTTCACAAGAAGATTTGAGGAGAGTCTGCTGCCCAATACGCATTCAGCTTTCTCCCCATTACCATCTGAACACTAACAAGCTTCCCCTGCCCACACATGCTGAAATAATTTCACATGCCGGAGTCCTATTCAGATATATTTTTGTTGATAACATTTCAAGACAATGGGGATACTTCCCAGAAAATGTATCTATTTAATGATGCCCCATGGTATTCATTACTTACGTTGGTTTTTCTGCGACAGCGGGAGAGGTTGAGGTACAGAGAGACCCTCAGGTCTTTGAATGCCTTCAGGTCATCGCCAAAGCCTTCTCTAGGAAACTTCCTCAGGGCGTACTGGTACCTCTGGGCCGCCTCTTTCATCTTCCCTTTCTGGAGGACACGAGGAGGGCAAACATGCAGTGAGCACGAGGATGGAACCAGAAGGGAGATGTGCAGGAGGGAGCAGGGCAAGATATTCACTTCCCATTCATACTCCCACAATAGCGTCTCTCCGGCTCGAGTCCTCCCTTCTCATCAATCACACACACCTGACAGGCTTGTCCTTTCTGCCACAAAACTCAATCTGTTAGAAGTCAGGCATCGATCATGGCTCCTCTGGCAAGCGGTGCAGAACATCTATTCATTTTTTACATTTAACTGAGCTAGGAAAATATGGTAATCGCTGACCTAAATTATATTGTTCAGAGTTCTTTTCACTTCCATAGACCAGAGCGACACATACACGTACTTCGTAAAACGTCAGTGCCGCGCCCCTTTTAGAGGCACAAAAAACTGAACATCCTATAGTTAATTAATTTCATGGTAAACAAACCTTTATTTTATAGACATGCTACCTTGCCTGAACATGAACATTCGCAATACTGCAGTCTTCCCCTGTCCAAGCGGCTCAATGACCCAACACAGTGGCCAGACATTGCTTATCCGGACATATTTGATTGAACCAGGTTTCGTTAGGCTAAGCATTGTTGTAAATTACCAACCTGTTTGAGCTTGGCTAGCCTGAGAGAGACTACAGTCTGAGGTTACTATACTGTATGACTGTATTCTAGCATTCTCCCACTCAAGCTAGCCATCCATCAGCAGTAACTGCCAGCAGCATCATTTAGCTATTTACCACACTGTCAGTGAATATTCATGTCACCGTATATGCCTCAAATCAGGATTTGTATGTTTATTTGTTTTACAAATAGCTAATTGTCTTTAAGTACAGCTGGGCAGTTTAGTGAAATGAAACATTTCATTAATGCAGAAAAGTGCTCTTTACATAGTAAGTGACTTCTTTCCCAGTGGCACATTACCTTGTAAAGCAGGTTTCCCTCCTCCATTAGCTTCTGAAGAAGAATGATGAGGATGTCAGGCTTGGAAGTAGCCATGGCCCAAGCAGCGTTCCCTGTGGGCGCAGAGGGGAAAGAGAGAAGCCAAAAGAGGCGTGTTACGTTACATTGTTAGTGGTGCCAACAGATGGTCACTGTATTCTCAGGAAATTGGTACAAGGTAAAGTTACCTAAAGATTGTACCTGATCGATCGTAAGGAGACGTTCTGTAGCCTTAGTTTATTGAAGGCAGTTAAGAAAGAGTGAGGAAGGACAGAGCGAAGAGAAAAGAGGTCATGCAAGAGTAGTCATTTGTAGTGAAAGGAAAATGTGTTGTAAAGAGTACTGTGACAATATACAATTATGCGACTCGACATGAAATGTATTTTCGACAGTGATAATGCATGCAGACTGTTAACTGCGCTGAAAGACCATTTTAAGCTTCTACCCATTAACAGTTTTCTTTTGAGACAGAAAAGTGCTCTGCAGAGAAGCCACAGACCCAGATAGTGCTTTGAATGTCATTTAGGTGATAAGTCACATTCTTAAATTAGCCAAGAGGCACATGAGGGAGAAGAGAAAGGCCACACACATGCACTGACATACCAGTAAGATGAGCACACACACAAGCTCAACAGTGAGTGAACAGCAGGAATGCAAACAGGGTTTTTCCACAAAATTAGAAACAACACAAGTCTCTCAGTTTTTACTGAGATGTGAAAGAACTCCGCAGACCACGGACACTTTCTACAGACCACAGGAGTAACAGCTGACTAAGTGGTGTTTTACAAACTGCCAACATTGCGTATCTGCACACATATATGATAAATTAGCCATTTAATTAAAGAACATTCTAATACAAAACAGCAGTGTGCTTACCCAGCTTGGCCCCTTTCTTCAGCAGAGTCACCACCACCGACGTGTTCCGACAGCCTATGGCCCTGTCCAGAGGCCTCATCCCGCTGTAGTCAACATGCTCTATCACTGCTCCTCTTTCCACCAAATACTGGACCTACATGAGAGCACCAACAGTTAAAAACACCGTGTTGACAGTCAACAGCCGAGCTAACGCAGAACGACATGTATTCAATAATGGGACAGGGATGTTCTCAGTTAAGGCTAAATGAAGTGTGGGGTTGGTGTGTGGTGTTATTGTGCATGTGTCTTGAGTTCACCGTTGGTGTGTGCTGGGATGTTGTCAAGAACCCCTAAACTAATTTCACTTACAATCTCTGCATCTCCATAGAAGGCAGCGAGGTCCAGCGGAGTCCGTCCATTTTTGTCCGTGTGGTCGATGACTGCACCTTTGTCCACCAAAAACTGCACTACGTTCTTATGTCCTTTTAAACACGCCCAGCTCAGAGGTGTCAGTCCCTCCTTGTCCATCGAAGTCAAAGATGCACCTTGGAGACAAACAATTAGTCATTAAAACACACACACACTGTTAATTTAGTACATCCAGCAAATTAGTATTCACCGACTTCAGTGGTGGTGGTGGTGTAACTCACCTTTAGAAAGCAGAAACTCTACAGTGCTCAGGTGACCCTCACAGGCAGCCACCATGAGTAGGGTCCTGCCCTGCTTGTCGCTGACGTTAATGTCAGCACCGTGCTGCAATAGCAGCTCTGCGATCTGGGAAACAGAAACAGTCAGTGAACAGACATCAGACACATCCAGGTTCACACAAAACTTCAGATTGTTCATTTAGCAGAGACCGTGACCCTGTGTGCAAAACCTACACTGTGGAACAACAACATACCCCACAGTGTTTGAAGATTAAGGAATAATTGTAGTTTGAAGCTGTGTGGTTGCTGTGGTACAGAGGGATAGTTTGTTTGTGACAAAAGAGCTTATCTCACCTGCCAGTGTCCCTGTCTGACGGCGCAGAAGAGAGGAGACACCCCCCGCCGGTTGACCTGCTGTACCACCGCCCCCTGCTCCAACAGGAAGCTGCATACCTCCATCTTCCCCCGGCCTGCTGTTGCCGTCAAAGCTAAAGAGAGGAGAGAACACACGCACACACACTTTTTAGATTTGTACAGAGGAACAAGTTATGGTAATGATACAGTACAGTGGTTAATAAAGAGTGGATTTTAAAACATGCTTCCTAGCAACATCAAGCCAGAGAGGACACAAGCAAGAAGATCAGTGAACATGATAACAAATATATTGTTATATATATGGCTCGTATATATAAATTATGTTTGATATCCCAGAATCCCTCATATTCTTTGCAGAGCAAAGATGACCTAAAATTTATATCAAGGTATTTTTTTTTTTTTTTTTATGTTGACGGAATGATTTCACAATATTACAAAATTAAATAGGGATACTCCACTCAAAACATGATTCTACCTTTTTTCACTTCATTAGCAATGTAAGGGAACACACGGCAGCAAAACGTACATATTAATGTTTGCGCTGCGTCAGATGATTTAAGCCAAACCTGGTTCAAATCACAGAAGTACTCCCTTTTTTGGTACCAATTTTTCCACCTCAATCTCGCCACCTGGTTCCGACACCCCATTAATTTCTTTTCAGAGAATAAGGATCCTTCTTGATGTTTTGTCTTGCTGATTGAAATCTGATTGTGTTGCGACCTTTGTTTCTTTGTCGATAACTGTAACTGTAGCGGTAAACTGCCTCTCGCTTTATAACTTCTGCGCCGTCTGGTTTGCGTCTGACGTTCAGTTTCTGTTCATGTGAATAGCGGCAAACTATAGTGACTAAGCTTTATGTTTTCTTTGCAACAAAATATAGATAGGTACTCAGACCAAGACTGAATTAAAAAAAAATAATTATAGGCATTATTGTTATTTTTAATATTCTAAAACATTTATCACGGTAATGACGGTATTGCAAAATCCATGTCGTGGCAGAATGTGACACCGGTGATGGTGGAGAAACCGGTATACCATCCAGAACTAGCAGAGAAATGCAGGACCAGACAATTACGTTATGCTTATTAAACTCATTAAACTCCTCCCTGAGTCTTGTACAGAGAGATGAGAATTCAGTCATTTGAATGCATCAGCAGACAAACAGACAACAAAGTCAAATAATTTACAGTCTAATCCACTTTTAACGAAAAGAAAAGTATTAATTTGTGTTTGTTATCGGGTCTGTGAAGAAAACAAAGACAGATTCTTGAAATGTTCCATGCTTACAGTTAGTATGGCAGCAGATGGGTCGGTCTTAAATGAGCACCGGTTGTAAAAACTGAGTGAGATCCACCATAAGAACCAGAACCGCTCTGCTCTCACATTCACCTCAGAGAGATCCAAGGTGCCGCTGAGCCTCCATATCTGACTGACATCATCCATCTGGACGAACAGCCATCAGAGCCAAACAACCCCACCCTCCATCTGCTCATAATATGGATATCCTCACACACACAGCTTAGTCAAGAACAATGACTCCGAGCAGCTAAACTTAGCAACACGAGCAGCACCTGGGACGTCCTGGGTTACATTGAATGTACTATCAACAGCTGTGCAGTTTGAAAGTGACTCCTGTTTTCACATAACTCATTTTAAACTTCTCCACCACGCTTAGTGTCGTGCCCATATCCTCATGCCAAGAATCTCACACTTTTCTTAATACTAGAACATCTCTGTTCTTCAGAGAAGGAGCTCCTTTTTCTAACTTCAGTTAGACTCCCTGCTTCAGTATTATGACTAAAGTCTTGCCTTATTTTATCTTGTACTATGTTTTGTAAGCTATTCATCAGCTTTGACTCAACTCTGTTCTGCCTACTCCTCCAGCCCACCAACACAGCTGCCTTGACACTGTCTTGAGGATGAGACTCCAAATCACTGTCTGATAAAACACATTTACAAAGTAAAGACATAATAATGTCCTTATCCAACACCACTTGACCACCAGGCCGGAGAAACACAAGACACCAACACCAACAACGAAGACATTGTGACCTGGCATTTTATCAACCTGGAACCTTTTACCAACACTGACAAAACGTTTTAAGTTAATCATTTCTAACCATAGTTTGGGATTGGCAAACGTGTCCTTGCTGCTATTAAATTTGCTTTAGCTACTCTCAGGGTTAAATTCTTAAACAACTCAAGTAAGTATGATTCAGTAATTGACCAAATGTCCATTTCAAAAGGATGCAGGCAATTTATAAAAGCAAACACTGTGACATTGTTATTTGTAAAATAGCACGTTTGCTTTGCCTCAAGACAGCAGATGCTCCATTACATAAAAAATGCATTTCTACACAGTGTAGTGAGCACACAGGCATACTTGGCTTTGCCTCCAACTTTGTCAGATAAATGTCTGAAAAGTTTCCTTTCTTACATTTAACTGCTTCACATTGAAAGAATGAAACTAGTGACAAGAAATAGCAAAATGCCCTGCAGCTCATGAAGGAAAAGTTAAATCTTTTTTTTATTTAAGAGCATTTATTTATGTGTGTATGATATTTGACTTCCTGTCTAAATATGTGTTGTTTTGAATCTTATCTCCAGAATGCTGATAAGTAAAGCCCATAGAGAAACATCTTCTCATCAGAAAACAGTAAGCATGGTATTGGTTCAGCGCACAGAGTAAAAAATACATGTGAACAAATAGCCGCCTGGGTTCGCTCCTGCTGTGCTCTTATTATACAGAATGAACATTTGCACTCTTTAAACATGTCAAAGAAAATAATAGCAGAGCCTTGTCATGAGAGAAATAAATGCTCAATTCCAAAGTGATTTTAAATACTGACTCAAAGAAATATGCTTTCATTTAAATGGATTATTGCCATGACAACAACCGACACGAATAAGATACACAGAAGTACCCACTGGCTACTGCATTTGTCAGAGGACAAAGATGATTTTTATGATGCCTAACAAAATGCCAGAGTTTCTGTGTATATTGTACCACAGGTTAGACAAACAACAACTAAATATATCACAAAAGGATATGTGATTTACAAAGTATGACACTTTTTCAACACAAGTATTTGTTGGTCTTTGCCTTGAGCCAATCCTGCTGCTGTGTGTTCACAATGAGAATGATTCCGTGCAGTTAAATTATTGTTCTTTGCATAACCAGGACGAAAGAGGTTTGCATCCTAAGAGGGGGATTTTAAAAGATGGAGCTTGTACAGATGTGCAATCCAATCTGCTTCTATGTAAACACAGGAGACAGTGGGCCTATTTGCATAGAGTTGTAATATTCCATTGAATCTTAAATATAAAATACATTTTCACATAGACAGGTTGTTATCTTAGAATTGTTTTGGAGACAACAATGAATGACCAGTTTTAAAGGGGGATATTTCAGGAGCTTTGACGGTTTTGGTTTTGTCTGCATCAGAGCGCCGGCTGCTACCAGGTTGGGTTATTAAATCTGCACGCTGAATGGCAGAACAGGGATTTGAGTTGAAACTGAGATTTAATATATTGCTCAGTGCTAATCATTTCTGTTTGCATCCAGCCAACATGAGCTGAGTCATTTTTATTGAATGTAGTTAACTCTATAATGCTGCTTCTCTACCTGTAACACGCCACTAAATATTCATTTTATGGCTGCCTCGTTTTTTCTGGCACAAAAATCAACATTATGGTTGTAATTGTGTTTACTAACCTTTTACTAACCTTGTTTACTAACCTTCCATGAATGCAGATGAGCCTCATTTTAAATGAATGGTGCCATGGCTCAGTGCTTGTCCATTGCTTCCTGTGATATTTCATTACTTTAGCAGGCATGCCAGGAGACTACATCAAGGCTTTATAAACGGAGCTGAGAAGTAAATACTGCAGTAGCTAAAGGTTACAGGTGACTCCAAAGTTTGAGAGTATGATTATTATTATTCCCAGCAATAGTCATGTCATCAGGTTTAGTAATACGACCCAAAGCTTTGGACAAATGTATTATGTTTTCAACAACAAGAAGGCAGGTGTTTCGACTGTACCAGGACACAGATTCTAGTCATATCAGCGGAAACAGGACATAAGTTCCATATATAATAATATTTCAGAGGGACAAGTCTTTGTCCCGGGACTGTAATAATGTCTGTTAACCACACCGTGGACAGCCTCTCAGCTAATAGGCTGACCTACATTCCTGTAGCAACAAACATTTAGAGCTAAATCCAGCTGGCTTACAAGTGAGACAGACACAAAGAGACTATTATTAAAATTCTCTTTTTTTTATCTATTCCAGTATGATTGTGCACTAAAATAAATAAATAAATAAAAGCATCAAACAAGAAGGGGTGCGATTTGAACATTTATAGCTCAGGATAACTAAACTCCCATGCTGAAGATGAGACACAACATTTGAAAACCTTCCTTCTATGCTGAAAATCATAAGAAATACTCTACACTGCATGTGTCTGAAACTTACATAATGCATCAGAAATATTCTTCAACTGGTAACCAGAAAACAAAGCACATGGGCTAATAAATATTATGGCCAGTTCTTGGTGTACATTGAAAATCACTACTAACGCATAGCTACATTCAGCATATCACCTCTGCTATAAAAATGAAGAGGTGCAATTCCTGTCAAACTAAATAACGCTCTCTACTTCTTTGTTCACCTCTCATGTAACCAGTTTTACACCTGACAGCCACCTCCTGCAGGCCATTAACAACAGCCACTGTCCACAACATCTACTGCTGATTTGCAAACTCTGTCTCACACTTTCTGTCATCACTCAACTTTAATCAGTCTGAAGCACAAACTTACCAGCAGTGTTAAAAACCTTCTCAGAAAAAATGAGGTTAAACTAATATCAACAGCTAAATGTAAACAAACTAAGTGAAAGTCTATGGCTACAAGATTATAATCAAGATATAATTCTAAAGCATTAACTCTGGTATAGCTATGCGTGTCCAGGGATGTGTACAGCAGATGGCGGAGTAACTTCAAAATGTCCAATTTGTTGGCAGTATCTTAACATAGAGCACCATGGGGATACTGAAGCTGAAATGTTCATCCAGCGGCATGTTGGAAAATCATCACTCAGAGGAAATGCTGTGTTGACCACTCTTTCAGTAGAAACCTTAATGTGTTTACCAGAAAGAACAGGAAAAAACTAGGAGCAGCCATAAAAAAGCACAAACAGTTTGGACAGGCAACGTCGACGACAAACGGAGAGCATTGCTGTGCAGAAGAGAGATTCAAGACCTTCCACTGCAGTGTGCAATTACAGCTGCGAGGTCCAGAATGATAAAACAGCAGGTGATAATACAATGGAGCCACGTAATGCAAAAAGATGGATGAAAAAATACCTGTCTCTCCCCATAGAGTGTCGTGGCTATCAATTTGCACAGCATGCTCATTATTCAACTCCAGCAAGCCCCTCACAACCTGCCAAAAAAGAAACTTAGATTAATGGCATACTGTTTCAGCGGAAGATATCAAATAAACCTTCAAGAGGTTATACAACATGCTAATTTTGTAGTGGAATAACAACAAAAAACTGGGATACTGCTGCCTGAGCAAATTATTATAAATGAACCACAGCAAACTAGAAAACCACTGTTCCCTAAACTGTATGGGGACAAGTCTGCGTCCAGTCTGATTAATACTTCGACTTTAACGGGGTCTCCTTCTATATGTGGGTTGACAGCTTAGCTTGGCCCAGTTCTGTTATTCTAAGATGGGCCTCGGGATCCCATTCCAACTAATGAGAAAGCCAAAATAAACCTTGAGACCTGCATCGCACCTGGGCAGCAGAAGGCACTGCACTGTGATCGATCCCTGACTCCTGCTTTCACACACACAAGCCCGAATAACACTTCAAGTCATAACTGAGAACAAGATGTGCCTCAGATTTGATCTATTGTTCCCTCGGCTCTCTGGAATTCTTTGTGGAAGGCTGTTGTGAAAACACAAAAGAATAGGTTTTGTCCTGTTGTAAAGTACAGAAAAACCTTCACATTTCAATTTTTCTTTCAAATACATCTCTTTTTGTTCCGAGTTATTTTCATAAAGAGGACATAAAAACCTCGCCTGAGTTTCTTTATCATATCCTCAGGTTCATTGATTGTTTTTAATGTGTAGGGGGACTGGTAAGGGTTGATTGTATGTGCATGTGTGTCAGCTGGACCTGTGTGTGTCCCATGCTGGAGGCTGCTATCAAAGCCTGCTGCAAAGCTTTGTTCTTCAGAGCGCAGTCCTGCTGCGGCCCCTCAGCACTCCATTCTAGCTCCAGCAGGTACTGGATAATCGCTGGGTGTCCTCGGAGAGCAGCATGGACCAGAGCACACTGACCACTCTTATCTACATTATCAACCTGGTAGAAATACAACGTGGTTAGTTTGACTCCACCGAAAACACAGGAAATATGTCCAACACCTGGAGTAAATGTCCTGTATGTTTAGATAGCTTTGAGTCATGTACTGCATCAATGCGGCTGAGCAGGCAGACATTCAGTTTGTATGATCACAATGTCCATATTTCTAACTCATCTTTATTTATAGAACTAGAGAATTAAAAATGTAGGCTCCTCACCTTGGCCCCCCTTTTGCAGAGGAGCATGACTAGTCCCAAGTGTCCTGCAGCGGCTGAGAAGCAGAGGGGATTCATGCCATTTTCAGACACCACGTCCACGCTGGACCCAAACTCGAGTAGCAGGGAGGCAATTTCCTGGTGGCCAAGGTGGCACTGGACACAAAGCACTGGCGCGTTGTTCAGGACCTCTGTACGGTAATTCACGTTTGCCCCACCCAACATCAGCAGACGGCTCACCTGATTGTACAAATAAAATGTTATCAAAGTGTTACCATCTGTACAATATACAAATAATTCAATTTTATTGCATTTATAAGCCCTCATATGTAAAAAGACAATAAAAGATGTCTTTTAATGTTTCCTTTTATCTTAATTGAAGATTACTGTAATTGCCAAAATGAGGAAACAAAACAAGCTGCCATGCTGTAAACTACAGCTGAAAAATATGGCTGTATTTAATCAAGTCATGTCAGTCATATTTATATAGCCCATTATCACAAATCTGCCTCAGGGGGTTTTACAGGCTCTACAATATATGACACCCTCTGTCCTTAGACCCTGGATTCAGATCAGGAAAAACAGCAATAGAGGATGGATCTGTCTTCCAGATGTACAGACATGCAATGGATGTTGTGTGTACAGAATAGACCAAAATTACAATATGGAAAATCAGGATGACAAAATTACAGATAGATTATAACATGGTAAATGGACTTTTTCTTATATAGCTTTTTATAAGGTGCTGGCCTTATTCAATAATGAGTCCAACAACATGTGGATCGAACCACAAACCCTGGGATTAACGGACGGCCCGCTCTACCTTCTGAGCCACATCCACCCCATAACATATATGAAGAATATTATCCAGGACGATCATGTGAAACCTCATTATTCCTCTTAAGATTTCTCTGAAGTACCTTCAAAGGGAGATGAAACAGTTATTCCACACTATTTCACAACATCACACATGGGAATCAGAGATATCTTAATGGAGGTCCAAGAAGATGTGGAGATGCATACATTTTTCTAATTTGTGATTTTCAAGAATTTGTGAACACGATGGTCAATGACCAATTTAAACAGCAGAATCTAGATATAAGAATCTAAGATGCTTTCGATCATCTCCTTGTAACTAATTTCAATAGCTCATATTGCTTCAGCATAATTTTTAGATTTTTCTCTAAGCAAAGGTCAGACACCAAATGATGTGGTCACATTCTACTGAATGCAATTATTAAGTGTGTTATTCTCTTCCAAATTGAGGAAATCAATAATAAATGCTTAGTCAAACAGAACCACGGAGCCAAAATGAGTATCCGACGACAGGAAATGAAATTGTGTGTTATTTGCTGGATCCACTGTGGAATAAATTAACAGCGATTCTCGGTTTTCCCAGAGGACAGAACAAGGTCGTTCTGTAAATGTCTCTTTGAGTGATGTTACACTTACACACAATTACTCGCAAATAGACAATGACGTTGACAACAAGTGATGGAACACTCTAAGAAAAAAGTAGGATAATTTAGCTTCAAGCCAGAATACATCTTTGCAACATAATGGCCTCTCCAGGAAAGGCTAACGATTTACTCACTCTCAAAACAAAACCGGAAGGTTCACGGGGAGTTCTTGTAATTTAAAATACCATTAATATTAGGAGTCTAACAAGCTCTAATACTGCTACATTTAATAATACAGTCCGTTAAATCATTTCTATTTATAGTAAATAAAGATTTAATCCTTATGACTTTCTGTCCCTCCATCTTGTGCTGACCTTTGAAAGCCTCACATTGCCTATTTTCTTCATCGTCCTATTTTTGTACATTTCATCTACTTCCTAGTTCCCTGCAAGGGTTTTTAAGTTTCCAGGTCGCTTATATGAGAATAAGAATGCTGGGGTAATAGATATAAGATATAAATTATGATATTGCACTAGGTCAAAGATGCTAACTGAATGCACGTGCCTTATTTTCTTTGTGTTCAAATAAGCAGTTGGCATCAGGTGTGAGACACACACACACCTTGATCTATCATTGTCCTGAACATACTGCGACATGTTCTTATCATTATCGCATCAGCAACAAATAAAATGGGACACATTGCAAGAAATACAAGAAATATCAACAACCTGAAAATGGATAAAAGAGCTGGGACTAATTAAACAGTAAAAATGAGGAGGTGAGTTTGGAGGTGAAGGGGAAAAGTATAAGATTTCATATTTTTACAATCCACTTAAATTATGTAACTCACTGACTAATTATTAGCGTACTCTTTCACACGTTTGCCTGCATGTTAATGTCATTAGCTTTTTCATGTATCAAGGAAATGGCAAGAAACAAGATGCAGAGTCTAGGCCGATAAGCATCTTTATACTGCTTTTCATCGTGGTTTCCATTATTAGTCTGTGTTGAGCTCTCACAATCATCGCCAAAGGTGCGTCTAAGGAACAGAGCGTGACATCTATAATAATTCACAATTTAATTGCCATCTGTGGAATTACGAAAGCATGCTGAGAGGACATTTGAGGATGTCAGATGTCACTCATAATACTTTGTGTACAAATCATCATCATGGTGTGTGATTTGAGAGTTTTAGGAAACTTATTTGGACATTAAAGTGTAGAGATTGTCACACCATGCGGAATGCACATTTGTAATTTTGGGCTGTAACTATAGATTCTTTTAGTTATGAAGCAATCTATTGATTTTTTTGATTCATCAATTCATACCAAGAATAAAAATCTAAATCAAAGTCAAAAATAACAAGTGTCCACCATAAATTGCTTTTTTTTGTCTGACCACCAATTAAAAAACCCCCAGAGAGGATTCTATTTATGCTGGTTTAAAACTGTGAAAGCAAGCCTCTGCAATCATCAATTAATTACCATTTTCATCAGCTGTCTAGCTAATGGGGCTGATTGTTTCAGGTCCAACTGATGCTGAAGAGCTGGAGAAGAACTTTACCTTGACGTTGGGTGTGTAGAGATTCCTCAGGGAGGCCAAAGCTGCAGAAAGGCCATCTGCACTGCAGCTGATCCACAAAGCCTGCAGCACACTGGATGACACACCTGTTTTCTTACTCAGGCCCTGCACGCGCACACACAAACACACAGCGATGTATATATGAATGCACAAAAACAGAAACACATATTTAAAGTAAATTAACCTGAGCTGCACAAGCGGTCAGTGTTTCTCTTTACTTCCCATGATGTATCCTCTGGTGAGCTATACTCACACAGTAGATAAATGAACAGATATACAGTTGGATCCATAGCTGTACCTTGAAGATGTGTGCTTTGAGGATGTGGTGTCCAAGCTCCATGGTCTGCTGACGATTTAGTTTCCCCTCTTGGCGGGAAAGCATGAAAGCCATAAGAGCATGGCCAGTCCTGGGTGAGGAAACAACAGAGGGGAAACTCAACTGTAAAGCAGAACAGTTAGCAAAAAGAAAGACTTTTGTTGTGTAAAACGTAATGTTCATAAAATGTTTTCATAATATAGTGTCATCTGGTCTTCTGCTTCAGGACAAACTTTGGATAGTAATTTCTTGCCATATGTAAATCTACTGATGCAGTTGACTTTCATCCTGAAGCTGCTTGTTTATTATGGTCATGAAAAGCACCATGACACCTTTGTTCTGTGCTTTTGTGAATTAGGTATAAATGCTGAAAATGCCCCACTGAAGGATGGTGAAGAGTGTGAAACCATTGGGTTCTCCACTCTGGTGTTAATTAATGCAGAACTTCATTAAAAAAGACACGCATGATTGCGGATCACTTTGATCTGGTTAAAATTCTCTCTGTCCGTGCCCAGGCACAAACAGAGAGGCAGTGCTGCAAGCTTTTGTCTGCATGTGCATTCTCTGTGCCAGACTGAGCCTTTGTTTTTTTAATGAAGGAGTTGGAAGGCTGTGAATGACCAGAATATGAAGCTCGACTCTGGTCCATTTAGAGACACCACTGTGTGAGCAGAGGTGATACTGACAAGCAACAGGGAGGGAAAAAAAGGAGACAAATTGATGTCATCCAGTTTATTAAGTGTGAATGAGTCAAGTCTGTAATGTGGATGACGGGGCTCCAGAATTACAATTAGGCTACTAACTACTAAAGCAGATAAGCCTGTCTCAAAGGCCAGAAAGAGCAAAGCAGGAAACATTGATCATTTTCTGCAGATTGAAGTCTCATTTGGAAATGGATTCTTACTCAAGAGTAATACGTGGTAGAGTCACATGACTGTAAAATGTAAAATGCTCAGGCCAGCATTTTGAAAAAAAAAAAAAAAAAGTATTCATAGTTTTCAAAACAGCTTATTTCCTGAGGACCGATTAAGGTCCATTACTAATGTATGGTTTTAGTTAACAGGGACACTTAGTTACTTACTTTAGTTAACAGGGACTACACACAAAAAAAAGACTTATCATAACATGATGAAGTTCAAAATTCAAGTCTGCGGCAGGGATCTCTGTAAGTCAGTAGTGTCCTTGTGAATTGTTGATTGCTAGTAACAAAATATAAATACAGCAAATACATGATAAATAGTGGGTTATTATGATTATAATACCTGGAACATCTCAAATTCAAAATTCCTCCCTGATACAGAAATTAGTCATGCTGCACTTAAAGATTAGAACATTCGACTTACACGAAGTCCTTCATTTCAGTTTACTTTTCATGCAAAGTGGTGGCCATGATTTACATATTATTAATAAGTATTTCAGAACCACAGTAAGAAGTAAAACCTTAATGGACAAACAACATGATTATTTCCAATACATGATAGTGCTGTCTGCTACACAGTCTCAAAATCATTGTAAGGACACTTTGGTTAAAAGGCTCAAACATTTTTTTTTCCCAAATTGATTTGACTAATGTCATGCAATTATCATCATGAATTAATTAATTTGTGCTTTCCTACAGATTGTTTGAGGTCTAATTGTGATGCGTTGCGAAAAGATTTTCTAGATGCATTTTCGACTTGTCATGCCCGTAATAGTATTCTGCATTCCTGAAGGGAGAGCTGCTGAGTTAGTACATTTGCTTACAAAGCAGTGGACTGACCTGGGGTCACAGAGGAAGTCCGTACTCTCTCCATCCGCTCTCCACACCAGCCACTCTCTGAAGGAGGGGTGGCAAAACATGCGCGTCTTGTCCCGCCGTTTGATGAGGAAGCATGAGAGCAACTCCATGCGTTGCTGGAAGTCCTCCCATTGTAGCTCCCCTTGGACAAAGCTAGCATTGATGGCCTGGAAAAGCTGTTCGTCAGTCATGGGGTGCAGTGAGGCAAGCGCCACATTGAGGATGGGCAGTGAGCGCTCAAAGGCTGAATTGGTCATGAACTTCATGTTGCACTGTAACTGGTAGAGCTCTGCCAGCGAGACGGGCACAACTTTGTAGCTGGCACTCTTAATCACCAGGTGGCCTTTCTCGAACAGATCCAGGGTGAGTTTGAGATACAGGTAGGAACCCTGACTGCGTGAGATCAAGTGGCTACTGAGCTTGCCAACTGTGATTGGGTCGGCCTTGCCATTCAGACTAATATTGTTCATGATATCTTTGCTGCCATTGATACGGTACTGGATATACGCATTGAGGTCGTTGCTTATCTCTTTGTTGTCAGAAAAGTCATCCAGGGAGATCTTGCAGAAAGGCAGAAAGCTGGTAATCTCCTATGGAAAAAACAAGGTAAAAACTGTCAGTGCCATATAAGAACTTATTTTTCAGGAGCCATGCTGCTTAATTTCCTTTTCATTGCATCTTAGACTATATTAGTACCAATCAAACCTTAATACCCAAATAACAATAAGTAATTTTCTAGTTAGTCAGCAATATAAAGTGTATTGCTTATTACCACAACAGACAAATAGAAGAATTATGGCCAAAAGCATTCTTCACATCCTGAGACCTGCCATTTAAAAAAACCCTGTTATGTGCATTCACTATCAGAGGACTATCTTTAAGGCAGTGGAGGAGCAAACACACTAAGCTATCAGGCTAAAGCAGACACTTGTTACAGTTGGAAATGTGTCTGAGAAAAACATGACTGGTAAAGTCGGTATTAAGAGGCAGGGGATGATGGGGTGGTGGTGGGGGCAATACTAACACTTCCAGAAGAGGTCAGAGCCGGAGCTCACATTTCAATCTATGTCCTGGGGGTTGGAGAATTCAGTGCACTTTAATCCTCCAATCCTCTGCCTGTCTGAGGCTAGAGAAACATTGCCTCAGTGAGATAACACTTCCATCTACCTCATCATGACATGGTACAGCAAACAGACACACAAACACATGTATTCACACATACATACAGAGTCACTGAATTGTACTGATCATAATCCATAAGGTCGGTGAAGTGCTAGCAACACCTCACAGATATGCCAGATATTAGTCTAGCAAGTAAAGGCCAATATCCTGTACCCTTCCTCCCTGGTGAAATCCAGTTTGTTCAAAGTGCAAAACAATACTGTGACACTTTCATGTGACTTCTACGCACAAATATGATGCTGTGGTTGCAAACTGAGCAGTATTCTTTCATGGCTTACACTGAAGAAAGAGTCCAGTGCTCCATGAATGAGTCATCCTTTTTATCTGCTACTTCATTTGTGACATGTGAAACGGACTAGCGAGATCATAGGTTGTGACACAAATTCCCTTCAAAAAAAAAAAAAAAAAAAACTGCTTCACTGTGTCAATCAGAGCCCACCTACATATGGAATGATAGGAGTGCCACAATAAAGAATAAATATGTAAATAAAAGAATAAAAGAATATCACAATAAATGTGGAAATATAAAGAGAAATGAATAAAAGAATAAAAGAATACTACAATAAATGTGGAAATATAAAGAGAAATAAATAAAAGAATACGACAATAAATGTGGAAATAAGACAATAAATGTTTATTCTTTTCCCTTTTCCTTTTTCTATTTCCACATTTCTTTTGTCTTTTCTATTTCCAAATTGCCTTTTGTATTTCCACATTTTCTATTTCCAAATTGCCTTTTGTATTTCCACATTGTCTTTTCTATTTCCAAGTTGCTTTTGTCTTTTCTTTTTCCACACTGACACTTGGCGCTACGCTGGAAATAGAAAAGACAAT
>JAVQJF010067217.1:0-33851 GCA_036023855.1 Gadopsis marmoratus | reverse complement strand
CCCCCCCCCCCCCCCCCCCCCCCCCCCCCCCCCCCCCCCCCCCCCCCCCCCCCCCCCCCCCCCCACGTGTCCCAGTTCAATCCACGAGGAAGTCCTCTCGTTCCGCTTTAAATCCTCGGAGCGCTCTACTTTGTCGGACACGCGATTATAGATCCATAAAGTCCACTCACGGCACTCCGGAGCACGTCAGCGTGTATTACGGTGCACAGTAGCAGATCTTGTCTTATGAATGAATCCATCCTCCTCGAGTACAACCAAGGCATTTCTAGCGTCTAAGTCCCGCCTCGGAGTTCCGCTGACGTACATGCCCATATTTGTGCCTTGGTGTTGTGTTTGGTATCCTTGGTGACGTTGAGGGAATCCCTCTCCCACTGAAATGGACCAGAAGCTCACCTCGCCGACGGTTAATAATAGATGTTTTTTTTTAACGTTTTTTTTTTTTTTTACACTATCACAGGCACGAGATATTTCTCACCGTCTGACAATTTCTGAGAGGAAATTTTAAGAAACTTCAGCGCGAAAAATATGGAAAGTGTCTATTTAGGACCAGCTATATGCGTCTATAGATTGGAACATTGTTTTGGTCATGGCTACGTCAAGAGAAGGTATTATAATATTCCTATAATGTGTCTATAAGCAGTTGGGGAGTGTTGTTGCGTTCATTTAGGCTTTTTGAAATCACATAGAACCATATAGATGTCAACATGTTTTGTTGTTTGTTTGTTTGTTTGTTACATGGCTATAAGGCTAGATAAACAGAAGGCGTGATATCTGTAGTCACTCTGGTTAGTCTGAATACCACTTAGGGCTTAAGGATGACTTGGAAGGCAACAGGAGATATACAAAAGTTTATTTATGCAACACCCAGAAGGTCCATGCCACTCCTGGACGGAATCCCGCCAGGCATGCAAGGGAAATCCTGCTGGAAGGTTTCTCAGGACACGCCCTGGGGAGTCCTCCTGAGAGCTTAACGTCTAACGAGAGGAAAGACTCCTTTTCATCTGTGCCTGACCACTCCCTTAACCTGCAGTCAGGCGGTGCCAAGAAGCGATTTACTGCAGGCTGAAAAAAAAAACAAACAAACCTCAAAGTGCTTATAGGCTACAGTCGGGTTGCAGCAACTCTTTCAGTCAGATTTACACATACGTGGATTCTAGTGTAGGCAAGACGGTGTGGCAGAGCAGCAACAGCAGCCCCATTCAACCCAATGAACAAGTCATGAATTGGTAAACAGCAGCGTGTGATCCTGTCATGGACAGTGGGCAGCAGTGACGGAAACCGGCACCTGTCGTTGCAAACATCGCCCGGACGAGCAGAAAGTGATTCATTATTATCATTATTATGGCCTACATGAGGACACCAGTGGGAATGTGGTGGGAGGCTGGCTTTGGTTTGGTTTGGTTGGGGGGGGGGGGTAACTGCGAGAAGACAGGGTGGCAAATCATGAATGAAAATCTGAAGGCCGTGTGATGTCGAACAATGTCACGGGGCGGACATGCTGCTGCGCGAGAGCAGAAAGGGAAGAGACGGGGAAAACAAGCTGTTAGTCAGCGCGGTGGAACAGCGTCAGAGACGGAGGATCCACGGAGGACGCTGTGTCCCATCCGGGCCACCGTTACCGGCGCTGTGCCGCTGAACCGGGATGACTAACTCTGTCGATGCAAGTCGTTCGCGGTGGAGAATCACTGAGGTCACCGCCCGATAACGCAGGCGAGCAGCCTACGTTCACGGGGAAATGGACGATGGAGGCAGAGGGCGAGACTGCTGACTAACCGGCGACGGGATGTAGAGACATACATAAAGACACGTTCTGCCTCCGAACACTGTTCAAAATGTCACAAACAGCCAGTGTAACCACGTCAAAAAGCAGACGTCCGGGCTAAAACAAAGTGGCCGGGACCATGTGTTATCTGCGGGTGTAGCGTTCTGTCTCCATGGATACGCCGTCGCCTCTGACGCAAGGACGTATAAATTTGGTCTTTTTTGTTATGCCGCCTAGCAACCGGTTTCTGTGGTAACCGACTGTGAGTGACAGACAGCAGCGGCACACACACAACATGGCTTCCGGGTTCCTCGTCGCGCGGCAGAACAGCAGCGTGTCGGACTTCAGCCGTTTTGGGGGTTTTGTCGTCAGGCGGTCCGACGGCAGTTAGCGTTGACTAAACTCCCGCGTGTCCCGCGTCCTAGCTGCAGCCTGTAAAACGCAAACGCGCGCACCGACGCGCGCGCACGTCTGCTCACCACACCACTGCATCGCGAGCGTGTCGGCAAACACGCGGAAGCTGACGGACACGTTTCACTTCACGTCGCGTTCAATAAACAGCGTCGGCGTCACACGACGCGAGTAAAATGAGCCCTTTTTTTTTTTTTGCTGGTGTTTTGTGGGAAACGGCGGTCGGGAATTCTTTTCTCGGTCATCATCCGCGAACAGCGTTGAACCAGTTAAATGAACTTTATTTCATGAGGCTGTAACCAGTCAGCAGTGTGAGCCGATACGAAACAAAGAGCAAGACGCTTAGGAGGTGTCGAAGAACAGCAGCAGCTGGTCATTCGGGCTGCACTTGTAAAGTTTAATTTGTGTGTATTCCGTCCTCTTCATCGTGCAGATGACAGAGAAACGGTGTTACAGCATGTTAAGTTTTTATGTATAAATCACTGCGCCAGTCCGGGCTACATTGCGGAGTTTAACTGAGACGACAAGCCTCTCTGTCGAAGCTATTTTGTTCCTTGAGAGTTTGTCGTTTACAGCTGCTGGTCTAGACTCCAGACGAGCCCGGTAGAAAAACACAGACGCGGTGTTGTTTTTCTGGCCCCGGTCTCTTAGCGTCTTGTCGGGAAGTCACCGTCCTGAGCTGAGCTCGAGTCCAGCCCCTGTTTCCTTTTGGGAGGCGGGCCCGTGTTTGCCCGGTGTCTTCCTGCCCCAAAATATTCGTTGCCAGGCAACGGTTAGGCCTGGCCCACTAAGCGGCGTTGTTACACCCCTTCTGGCTCCATATCCCAACAACATTACATAAGTCTCACAGGCTTTCCCCACCTCGCTGCGAGGAACAGGGTCTTGTCTTTTTCCCTCCAGATGAAACAGAATAGCTTTTCCCTTCAAGTCCCTGCAGTTGGCGTCTGTTCACGCAGAGCTGCTGTTACTCACCGTAGCCGGCCAGAGCAGCACAACTGAAACTGAGGCTTGGATTGTTTATGAGAAAGCTACGCTTGACTTGACTTTCAGCTTAAGCCTTTGGCTTAAAATGTCTGAAGCTTATTGTTATATGATCTGTCAGGTGGGGGGGGGGGGCTCGGGTCTGCGCCTGTAACTGTCTAATAACACATCTAGTCTTGTTTAAATCCAGTAATTCTTTCTTGGCAAAGTCGAAGGCCTTCCTGCACGCCTGTGTCAACATGGCTTGTGTATACTGTATTAACTGAAATATGTGAGTTGACATGAAAGAAGTGGAGCCCTGCATTTATTAATATTCAGTTTAGACTGAAGCATAAACGTTTGAACTTTGCACATTCTCTTTTTTCATTTCTGCAAAGCACTGGCTACCGTTCTCCTGTCTGTTTTTTTTAAATGTTATTAGATTTTTAGTCATTATTGCGATCCAATTTGTCAAAGACACGAAGGTGACTCAGAATAAGACTTCAAACACAGATGCCTAAATATATACATCAGCTGGACATCACCTTCATATCTGAATTACAACAGTGCTGTTTGAGAATATTCAGTTCTGTTGGGACTGGCAGTGTGAGGTTGCAGGTTGTGCCATTGGATTGGATTTTATTTTACTATAAGGTGCTCATGTTATTATATATGTACCTCCCTGTATATTTGGCTTGTCTGTGTGGTCTTTGAGTGATAGCATGAAAAGAAAAATACATGCTTCAGCTAACCTCAGTCTCCTTCATCTCACAATCAATAAATGAAAATCTTTCATTAAGGGCAGAGGGCAGTGTCTCCAATTTTCTGTCTCACAGCTGCCTGTGTTTTGTAGTTGCACCTCAGACCAGGAGGGGAGCTGAGAAACTGTCTTCCTTTTTGTGTTTGAGCCAAATAACAAGCAAACGGCCTTGATACTAACCTCCACCCTTTCCTGATTCCCTGTAGTGTCCTTCACAGTGTTGTTCACTTCTAGTTTTGTTTCACTTAAAAATTGTCAGTATGTCCTTGAGGATAATAACATATGAGATATTTATTATTTGCGGGGGGGTTTTGTGAGCGTGTGAGTGATGTTCCATCCATTCATTTTTCTGGTTTCTATCTGGCCACATTTAACCACTGGGCAGCACACTATGCCAGCAATGCAGCCCAGAAATACGTTCACAGTCTGGTGTTGTGAGGCATCCAGACCAGGTGCCCACATCATCGTAGCACCTTCTTCTGGATATATAAGCTCCTCACTGTCCCAGAGGATGAGCCCAGACACCCTATGAAGAAAACCCGTTTTATTTCTTTAACTTCATTTAATCAGGCAGTCTCGCTGTGATCTCTTTCAAGAGAGACCTGAGAAACATTCATAGTGAGATAATCAACAAGCGACAAATAGAGTTAAATAAAAAAACATTGCAATAGTCATGAAAGACATCAGAGAGTAAAACCTTAAATTGTCCAGGAGAAATGAAAAAATATAGGTTTAGTTTGCAGTTCATTCCATATAAAAGGTGAATAGTGCTTGAAGTCCCTTCTGCCAAGGTTAGTGTGTACATATAGAATATCTAAGGTTAAGCAGTTGTTGGATCGTGTACTCTAGGTACAATATTTGAATGAAAGAAATATATGAGGTAGTGTGGAAGCTCTTAAACCATTTCACCATTAAGTTAGGATTTGAACATAGATACATTTGAGATTTTGCCTTCATTTGCCGGAGTTCGGATGCAGCAGGGAGCCACATCCTGATGTGCCATCTCATCTCACCTGTATGTGCTTTTGAACACGAACCCGGAGATCCATGAACTCCCTCGCTTAGGCAGAAAACCTACAAACCTGTTCGACTCTCTGCTGAGGATGCAGACGCAGCTTTTGCTTCAGTTATACAGGGATTAGATGCACCGGAGCAACAGCCCTGGCACCACATACTCCCACACACAGACTCCACGGGATCCCTCAATAGACTGTTGAGACCACAGAAGTCATGCTGACTGAAAGGGAAAATTCCCATGACCCTTTCAGTATCTGCGTTACATTATTTACACTTGTGACTTTCCAGTTTTTCGTGTTCACCGGCTTCAGCGCACAGCTCCCTTGCAAGCTCCCTTTTATCCTGTTTATGTTAACGTACTTGTGTTTATATGGTGTAATCCTTGTGGCTTTCCATTTAAATAACGAGCTTGTGTGTATACATGAACCCACACAGCACACACGCACAGCAATAATTTACAGTGATCTGTGGACAAGGTAAAACATTCAGTTGTGCATGCGTCATAGCCTCGGTTCTGGCCTCTGCTGAGACAAAAATAATCTCACGTCATCTTATTTCACCCAGCAGAGTGGTATCAGGCCTCTTACACTAATTTCAACAGGTGACAGGTTATGGTTGACCGTGGCATGCCTGACCTGCTGTAAAAAGGCTCTTGACAGTACTTGATGAAGCACAAATTGAAAAGACGCTTGACAGCTTTGTGTGTGAGAGAGGTTATTATACCATGGCAGAAAATTAAGATGTACTACATTTGGCTAATTTTTCAATTTGTTTGGTATCATCGGAAAACCCACTGGTGGGCAACCAGAAGTAGCATAATCTCATTTTAGTGTTTGAGTGGGATCATTGCCTTATCTGTGTATTGGCAATGCCTCTAAATAACCATCTTTCCAATTGGTCACAACGTCAGGACAATTGCCTTTTTTTTTTTTTGCTGTAAGTGTAGCTATAAACGTCAGCATTGAGGTGCAGAAAGCAGAGTGGATGGCTCTATTGTATCATGCACTGCATGGGAGTCGGATGCCTAAAGTTAAATGCAATCAGTGGGCTTCAGTATTCCACAGCTCTCTGTGACTCAGACACAAGCAGCGCGTCAATCCTAGCCTACTTTCAACAGGCTTGCTGCCAGTCAGAGAGGCAGAGTGCCAGAGAGAGGGAGGGAAGAGCAAGAGGGTGAGAGAGAACCAGGATGAGATCAGAGGTGGAAAGTAAGTCAGTATATTTAGTCTGATAATGTTGTTAAATGCAGTGACGAGGCATTGACTTGAAAATATTTAATTTTAAGCATTTATACATAGAATTAGTCACATTTCCTAAGTTTTAAACATATTAGTCCACTTGCTTTTTCACTGCAGACCTTTTGACTTGACATAGTAAGAAAAGGACACGTGTTACTAATAACATTATCGACAGCTTTGATTTATTCAAGCGTCCTAGTGAGTCGTGACAGTGAGCCAACATGCACAACACCAGCACCCTGAAACTGAACCAGCTAAATGGTTCAGTTTAACACCCTTAAAGCCGGAAGTCCACATTTAAACATAGCCACTGGTTGGTGGCTATATTACTGGTGGTACTTTACTACAAGTTACCATTTTTGATAGCAGGATCTATTGCTCACAATGCAAATAAAAAAGCACTGCATTATTCATTTAAGTAGACATGAATACTTCTTCCACCTGGATGAGGATGTCATTATTCCTCTTACTCATTCTCTTTCTGCTACATTCAAAAGGCTTTGTTTCAACCTTTTTTTCCTCGGCTGATAGCCCCCCTCCCCACTTCTTCTCTCTTCCTTACATAAGGACTGTCCTATTTTTTTTCAGGGACTAGTAAGAGGTAGGAATAAAGGGAGTGATTGGGTGAGGAAGAGGGACTGATGGAGGGTTGGAGCCAATGCAGAGAGAGAGAGGAAGGTATGGGGGGTAGAAGAGAGGGCTGTGTGTACACTGCACACGTCAGGGAAGACACAAACCTGCATGTGTCCCCGTCATCCCCCTCACCACGCTGGACTTCTCTGCCCACACAGTGCTCCTTCACTCCTCACCCTTTCCTTTTGTTCTCCTCATCTTATCTCTCCGGTCTTCTTGCTGTGGTTCCCTAACTTAATTTAACAAAAAAATACGTTTTACACGCATTTTTGGCAGCAGTATTCATTTACACTTCATTTATTTTAATGAACGGGGGCTTTAGTTGTGACATGATAAAGAAAGGTAATCATACAGGTGTTTGCATGCATGTAAAATTTAGTTCACTTAGAAAAACATCTGTATATACTGTTTAACAGGACATACAGCTATTTTGTTTTACAATACACTGTACAGTATTAAACATCATACAAGGTTGTGCAAAGACATAAACAATAATGTGATAACAACTGAACCAGTCCACGTGTGTGCAGAGCGGAAGAATCTGCTAACCTAAACAGCAAACTGCTGATGTCAGTCGTTCATGCATTGCTCGAATGCCCCCAGTAAAAGCACGTTTGAAATTCCCTTCATAACTCAAACAGCATGTCATGACTGTGTGTCATGCTCAACTTGTTTGTATGCTTATTGTACGAAAATGTGATTTCGTTTTTACATACAAGCCGGTTGACAGATACGTCAGATAAGATATTTATAAATATGCCTGGTATGATTTTCTGTGGTAAATCGTGATTATGGCTTTTAAAGTTTAACATCGTTTAGTGCTTTTTAATTAAATGTAACAAATGTCATGCATTGTAACCACGGTCGTATGAGTGCAGAGGGTGAAACAGAGCTAAATGTACATGTTTGTACTCATCTGTCTGTTTGAATTTAAACTTTTTATGACAATCAAGTGCAACATATTTCAGCAGCAGTGGAAGAAGTATTTAGATAATTTACTCCTGACCATATTATATTATTAGATCACTATTACTGAAGCATGACAGCATTTTTTAAGAAGCTGGTAACATATAGTCCTCCGATTTCTTACTTAAATAAAAATTGCAATACCACAGTGTAGAAATACTCTGTTACAAGTAAAGGTCCTGTGTTAAAAAGTTTACTTAAGTAAAAGCTCAAAAGTATATTCATCAAAAGTTAAAAGGAGATTATGGGTTGCCAGTAGGAGAAGATGTTAACTCTTAATTCATGTTAAAACTTTGAAAGTTTCGGGATGAAGGTAGATACATCCTTACTTTACAGTGTCATTTTTTAAATTATAGGGGACAGTGGCACACGTTGTATAAAAACACAGAAAGTGACATTTAAAAAGGCAAATAGAACAAAACATAAGACACAAGTGTAAAATAGAAAGGCTTAAAATGTATGAATGAGCCTGAACAATCTCTGGTCGTCGTCTAAGTTTCTTCATGTCATGAAGTTGGATGAGAAGAGAGAGTTTCAGTGAGATGTTACTGTTATTTGTATTTCTGTAGCACAGTCAGTTACCGTGACACACCTGGTCACCTACAACAAACTGCCATATAGAAAATAAACAGCAGCAGCAGGATGAGGAACAGAGGGCAGAGTGAAGGGGAGAGATGCTGTACTATAGATGCAAATGCCGCTCTTTGCATCTCAAATTATCATCCATTAGTCCTCACGACTTGTAAATAAACACGCATGATAAATACACCCTACGTCCCATGCCAACACACACTCACATCTTTTAATACCCCAGCTCTGACGACTGAGATAGCACTGCTCATCAAATTTATGCGTGATCGAGCCCAGGCTAAATTTGCAGCCAGGGAGCCAACTTACGCAAGCCTCCCTGGTCTCCCTCCTGTCTATACAATGGCTTAGAAACCTCACAGTTCTCAAAGCATCCCAGCCCTCACCAGATCTCCACTCCCACACTACACACTACAACTCCGGAACTATTCCTGTACCAGCCCCCGCCGCTGTGGCACAAAAATACCAGCACCTCCAAGAACAGACGCCAAGCCTGTCAGAGCATCATCGCATCCCACAGGACAGCTGGGGGGAGGGAAGGAGGGGAGGGACGGAGGGAGGGAGGGAGGGAAGGAGGGAGGACAGCGCGGAGAGAAGAGAGCAGAAGAAGAAGAGCAGGTGGAGAAGGATGAGCACAGCTGCTGTCGAGAGAAAAGAATCAACAGAGACAGAAAAGAGAAAATAAATACTCTCTCTATGAGGGAGGGGACACAGTTTACAGTTATATCCTGGCAGATCAGCCACAAACTGCTTCTCTGTGGGTTGTTATATTACAACATTTGTGAGGACCATATGAGGAGATAACACTCATAAAAAGAGTATCAAAGAGTCACCACCACATGCGTAATACCAAATATATTAAAGACTTTTAGGTAACACCTTACCTCTACTCCCCCAGTTAGCATTATAAGCTGTATATAAACATTTAAAGGTTCTTTTGACACTTTAAGGAAGACCTGAGGGCCACTGTTCACATACAGGATAAATGAGCTTTTCTGCAAATACCACACTCACATGCTTTTACAACACTGTTGAAAAAACAATAAAACATAAAATCAAGGGGGTATTTTTTATAGTTGCCATGTGACCTTTTATTTACGTGATACCAGGTCAATAATCTGTCTCCTAACGCCAATAAGACCAAGGAGATGATTGTTGCCCTGAGGAGAAGGAGGTGAGACAAAGGTGGAGAGGGTGAAAATCTTTAAGTTCCTTGGTGTTCACATCACCATCAAAAAGACCCAACAGCGACTGTACTTTCTTAGAAGAAACTTTTATAGACGCCCAATTGAGAATGTCCTGACAAGCTTCATCACAGTGTGGTATGGAAACTGCACAGCTCAGGACAGGAGCAGCTTTCCCCACACTGCAGGACTCTCATTGTATTAGGGCCACCAGGAGAGCCCATAATATCATCAACGACAATACACATCCCCAACAGTCTCTTCACACTTCTTCCATCAGGCAAGCGCTATAGAAGTGTGAAGGCCAGGACAACAAGGCTGATGAACAGTTACTATCCACAGGCCATCAGGCTTGTGAATGAATCTCAATGATGGTCATTTTAGTCATCACCTTGTTTGAGTCCGGTTGTTTACAATGCATGGTGCACTTTATCATCGCTGCTACTTTCGGTTCATGTCTTATTTATTATAAGGTAGTATATATTTATATATACTTTTTATTCTGTGTTATATTTATATTGTATAGTTTCCTATTTTAGTAAGATTTATATTTATATTGGTAAAGGAGGTAACTGCTGTTTACTGTGCATATAACAATAAATCTCTCTCTCTCTATCATTGGTGATTCAAATCCCTTTTTTGTGTGCGCATTTTGTTTTTCTTTCTTTCTGCCATTGGAAATTCAATGAATACATTTTGTTAGACGATGACAATGTTTTTATCGAAGCTCATTTTAAAGACGTTATTTTAGGATTGAGGTTAATCGTGTAGTGTTGAGATTCAAGGTTAGAGAAAATGTAGAGTTTAATATTGTTTATTGATTGACTTTTAGCTGTGCTAGCAGAATGGCTCTAGACTAACTGGCAGATGGATTGCAATGAAATCTTGAAAAAGCATTGATGGTGCAGAGTGGATGAAGCCCACTGACTTTGGTGATCCTCTGACTTTTCCTCTAGCGCCACCATGAGGTTCACATTTGTGGCTTTTAGTGAAATGTCAGCCATTGGATGGATTTCCATGAATCTTTCTACACACACTCATGTCCCCCTCAGAATGAATTGTAATAACTTAGGCGACCCCCTGACTTTTCAATTAGCGCCATCATCAGGTCAAAATATTGTCCAACACTTTAATTTATGACCAAATACCTGCAAAACTAATGACATTTCTATCAGCCAAATGTTGACCAAATGTTAGCATGCTAATGCATGCACTAAGATGTTGAACATGGCAAAAAATAATACCTACCTAAAATCCACATTGTTAGCATTGTCATACTGAGAATGTTAGCATACTCACAATGACAGTGCTAACGTGTAGACATTGGCATTTAGTTTAAAACATAGAGCCGCTAACAGGGCTGTAGTCTTGTTTCTTGGCTTTTCTAAAAGAAGGTGATAAGTAGAAGAGTGAGCACATTTGTACTGAGTCCTGTGAGGCCTGTAGATAGTACCTTATTTTGCAAGCCTTGCTGAGACCACAGTTGACACAATGGCTGACCTCCTGCAGAGCTGAACTCAAGGCACAAAAACGAGGAAGCGCAGGGTTTGGAAAAATAAAAATAAGATAATAAAGCAGGTAGAGTTGATGGAGAGTCCAGACACTGAGATGAATCTATGGGCTCGCTATCCTCTCCCTACCTTTACTTTCTCTCCTCCTGTCTCTATCACAATGTAGATGGATGGTTGCCGAGGACAACCTGTGTGTACTCACCTAATGATGAACAGGAAGTGGTGTGAGCAAAGGTGCTATTAATAGCAGCATGTGTAGAAAGGACATTTGCTGGCTGGTGTGTGCGTGTGCATGCCAGCACCTGTGTGAGGGAGCAGCCAGCGTGTCACAGGGAGGAGGAGGATGCAGATTGGGAGACTCAGACAGTTACTAGAGAGAACATGAGGGGGGAGAAAGAGTGAGGGATGGATGGAGGGATAGAGGGAACGTAGTGGAGGAGGGGGCGAGTGTGTGTTGACGCTGTACGTGGCGTCAGTGCGATAAGAATAGAGATGGTGCGTGTAGCGCTGCTGAGACATCACCCTCACACCCTCAGTGGGGCAGGCAGAACTCACTCTGACTGTGTGTGTGTGTGCACAGATATTACCCAGATTAAGATCATGTGTGTATAGATGGCTAAACTGTTAGGGTTGCAGTGATTTCCTTCTTTTTCCTCAGTTGCGTTCATTCTTTTCATCATTGCACAATTCCTAAAGAGCAACTTGAGAATGTGATAATTACTGTGAAAATACAGGGTACTAATTTGGACTATATTTGGGTTTTGAAACAATTTTCTTGTTAATAGCGCAATGCTTTCAAAAGACAAAGGGAATAAGGAGACCTTTAAACTCACATCTGTAATTATGAAATATATTTTATTACAATGTGGAGTAATATAACAGTAATACATGACAATTTAATAATGGTTCTGCATAATATATGCACATATTGTACATATCGTTTGTGTGTATATGTATACATATACAGCATGTATGTATATACATTACTGTGTATCTTCCTCGTAAATATGTTTTAGTTTTCCTTTTTATTTCTTCCTTTGGCACTACTTTTATATATGTTGTTCTATTTTATAACCTATGTTAGTTCTTTATTCTATTCTCATTTAAATATTAAAATGTTGAGGAGGGGGCTTCAGCTGCATTTCATTGTGCAATCCTGTATTATATAATGACAATAAAGCTGAACCATGAATACTACTACTAATAATAATAATAATAACTTGCATGTTCATAGCACCTTCCAGGGGACCCAAGGAGACTTTACATATTAGGAGACAGACAACCTTGAACCATGAACCTATATCAAGGTTATAGAGTATGACTATGACACATAGACTATGAGAATAGGACGAGATCAAGCAAGAATGAAACAATGTCAAAGCAAAGCATAAACTGACAAAGCCAGCTGTTGCGTTGGAATAAGATCAGCTTTAAAATACAGTTTATGTACAGTATGCTTATGTAGTAGCATCAACAGCATGTTGTGGCTCAGCTGGGTCTAATGTGGAGACCCTCTACTTAAAGTGTCTTCACACTATCAGGAACTGCATCAGCCACTGTGGAGGGACAACAGGTGAACAGAGAGTAGAAACAGAAAGTCGAAAACCCATTCAGATCCAGGTCAGTATGAAGATGTAACAGAGCATATTTGACCAGATACTCACTTTGTTGATCCCTCTGTCTTTCACCTCTTGACTGGTCTCTGATTCATACAGAGCTGAGGAGAAGATTTTGTGTTTAGGTTTAGTGTTCGTTTTCAAAAACAGAGATCCTGGCAAGTATCCTGAGTGTAGTTTTAGTGTAGATTTGGTTTTAGTGATAGTCCAAATAGGCATAGAACCTGTAAACAGGCTGCACATATGTAGATAATCTAAAAGCTAATCGCAGAATGACATGAGGCCACATGTGTAACAATGGTTGGCACACCATAATCATATCATGAGGTCTATAATAAGATACAAAAAGAAGTACTCAGATCTTTTACTTAAGTAAAAGTATCAATAAAACAATGTAAAAATTCTAGTTGTTACAATTAAAAGTCCTGCATTGAAATCCAACTTAAGTAAAAGTACAAAATATTGGATATTTTTTACCTCTTTTGGCAGTTATTTTGACAGGTATTTAAATAAAACCATCTGAGAAATTTACTGCTGACAACTCATAGACATCTGAAAAAAGGGCCCCAATCAGACAGTTCATGTAACGGGTCACGAGACGAACAGGTTGGGACCCACTGATTAAATCTTTAACAAAGCGTTGTAACATGTGTTTTTAATGTTGATGCTTCATCTGACTAGTAACTATAGCTGTCAAATAAATACTAAAATTGTACTTTCCACCACTGCTTGTCTGTACCAAATTGTATAATTTGAGTTTTTACCATTTTTGGGCCAAGTTAATTGGTTAATGGTGATTTTACTTGAGCTTGTACATTCAACTTTAATTAAATTCAGTTGTATTTATGTATTGCCAAATCATAACATAAGTTATCTCAGGGCACTTTTCCTATAGACCATCATATAATATTTTGTAATGCTATTTACAGAGAACAGTTTCCACTATGAGCAAGCATTTGACAACAGTGGCAACAAAAAACATTTAACTTTTAACCTTTTAACAGGCAGAACCGGGCTCTTTGAGTGCCTGTGTGTCTAACAACAATCTAATGGTGGCGCTATGTGGCAGGTGTAGTGCAGATGTATCAAAAATAGAAAAAAAATACTACTATAGAGATTCCTGAACTAATGAAATTAACTGAGTGGCTGGCTGTTGTAAGGTCATGGATACATTATATCATCACTGGTCATTCAGTTTGCCTTTTTTTGTGTGTTTGACAATGTGCGGCTGCATTGATGGATAGATGTATGTATGTGTGTGTGAGAATTTGTATGTGTGGTGTGTTTGTGTTACCAAAAAGCTTGCGCAGCCTGGTGACACATGACACGAAGCCGTGGAAGGGCATTTGAGGCTCTCCAGATGCAAACCGCTCAGACAGCAGCTGAACCACCTGGCCGTCACACTGCATTCCTGGAGAAAAAGTGGAGTGGATGAAGGTGTGAAGCCAAACAGTAGCAACCATCTGTGTGCACATAGTGGGTGTGCATTTGTGTGTGCCTGTGCATACATACCAACAGCTTGCAGCGCTGTACTGAGTTCAAAGGGGCTCATGGTCCCAGAAGAGTCCTCATCGAACTGGAAAAAAATTGACTGCCAAACAAAGCAGCATCAGAATAAGTACAGTGATGGTGACACAGCTCTCCTTCTTTTTCTGTTTAACACACGCACACACACATACACTGAGCTGTACCTGCAGACTACGCAGACTGGACAGCAGGGTTTCTGTTTGTTCACGGCTGAGACTGGAGCGCCCTTCAGTCTGCCAGAAGAGTTAAGGACATCTCAACAGGACAGAAGACGGAGAGGTAAGGTTAGGAGGAAGGAGAGTGAAAATGAACATCGGGGTGGCAGATGACTTAACTGGATGATAGGGGGTTTTAAATCCCTTCATCAGCAAGCATCTTCCCCAGTGGAGTGTGAAACTAGCAGAGGTCAATCTTTTTTTTAAAGTTATCTGGTGAATATATCACTTCACTTATGTAAGCTTGAGTAAACCACTCGTATACACAGCATAGTCACATCAGGCAAGGATCGTACTGAACTCCAAGGAGATTGGTAAAATTAAAAAATACACTGAGGACGAAAGGATACATCCTCTCCAAAGATGAGCTGTCTGCACGTCTCCAGAGGCAGATGGTAATCTTTGTCAAGAACTGATTACAGAAGAAAGGCACAGATTGATGCAGAGGAAGAAAATACGGGTTTAAATTGGATTTGACTGAGGAAAGATGAAGGTGAGGGCAAGTGTCATCACTTTTATTACTTAACCAAGCTCAGTGCACTCTGTCTGACTGCAGCTATGAGCCTCTGTCTAGACTGGTGACCTCTGTGGCTCCACTTTTCCAACTTTTGAGGGAATGTGTCACTACTATGCTCCCATCTAGTGGCCATTGCAGGTATTTTATAGTCAAAGATCACTTGTGAAGTCATTTTCTGACGCAGCTTAAACATGAAAAACGTTTTATACTGGAACCTGAGTTCAACAGTTTCATGACCTCCTGGGCGTTCAGTTTGTCATCCTGCCGGAGAAGCAGAAGGAATGTTTGGATTGATTCCATAAAAAAGGTCCCAAATTCACACTTTTGCATATAATGTTATGTAGTACATGACGAGGAATTCTTACTGGGCCAGCCTCCTCATCAAACGTCTTCTCAACTCTCACTTGATCCTCCGGGAAGACTGAGGGAGTTGCCATAACCTGTTTGACACAAACATGCCAAACAAACATAAACATACCACATTTTCTTGTTTGTCTGCTGTTGGCTGGTGTTTATATATGGACTCACTGGGAGGAAGCCAGAGTCACAGCTAAAGTCCTGAGTCCTGGAACACAAAGAAATATGTATTTTGTTAATGCAGACCTTCGGGGACTCTCCTGTTCATTTTGCTGCAGAACAAGCAACATCTTTATGATTCTTGTAGATGACTCCATCCTGAGCTGATCTAACCAGTCACATAACTGAAAACACCTGTGTAGTTATGCAGGGCATTTAATCTGTGTCAAGGCATCATATTTTATAAGTCGATCATATGTTTTGTATGTAAAATCAAAATACACTACATTAACGTAACCATAGCTGTTTCATAAATGTGGAGTAAAAAGTAAATTTTCCTCTGAAATGTAGTGGAATAGAAGTATTAAGTCCCATAAATTGGAAATACTCAAGTACAAGTACCTCAGAATTGTGCTAAAGTACAAATCTAGAGTCAATTTTCCTTTCCACCACTGGAAAATACAGACAGACAGAAGCCATAATAGGTGGTTTTAGTAGCCTGTTGTTGCTGTTGAGACTAATTGCAGTTTTGTAAATTATACATTTGTATAATGTTGGGAAAACAATCTAAGTTTGAGTGTAGGTCCAGGGGAGTGTGGGTGACTATGACTGTGCTGTTGAGAGTGAGGCAGGAGGTGATTCAGGAAGTGTTGTGGGTCAATGATTTAACAACATTTCCATGATGGGAAGAGATGCAATCACTGAAAACTCAACATAGCTAGTAAATGGAGCTGGTTTTCTGACACCAGGCTGTTGGAATTATGGTAAAAGGGAGAAAAATTGTCTCTTGAATTTTGTCTCTTGTTTTGGGGTCTTTTAGACCCTCAAAGCTAAAACCCCTCCATCTTACCCCAGAGTATTTCCACTCTTGGAGAAAATGCGGACAAAGAAGTCTCCAGGCTGGTTGGGTCGATAGGTGGACGCCACGATGATGTAGTTACCTGGGTCCAGATGCAGCTTCCTCCACACACCCCTGAGGGACAAAGTTAATATATATTTAGTTTAATATACTGTATTTATTGTCTTCCAACATATTATCAGCTGTACGACTTTCAATGATCAACTAAACACATTAGATCCAAGAGATATTCTATATACATTACATGTTTTATATATACTGTGTGATGGCCGCATCCGCAGCCACACAGGATATAAGCTACGGTAACCCCATGCCCAGACACATTAGTTAATTTATATATCATATTTTACAGATAAAACAATAACCACATCACACTCAGATCACAATATACTCATGGTTTATTTTCATGTTTTGATATTTCATTAGTTGGTTGTTAGTACACACCTCTAGGTTTGGTTTATCAAGAAGTTATATTGAGTTGTCTAATGTTCTCTTGTTTTACCGGTGCTGGGGAGTCCGTGAGGGGAGCAAACAGAGCTCCAGGAAATGGTGGCCTGATAATCAGGAGGGCCAATTAGGACTGGACCAACTGCCTGTCAACTCGAGGGGAGATTGGGAATGTTTAAATGATTATTTGGAAATGTAAGTTGTTTGGGATGGCACTTTTGATTTCAATTTTCTATGTTTAGTAAAGCTTTGTTTAAGTTAAAGGCTGGCCAGATTGTTAAGTGTGCTTAAGTTAATTAGTGTTAATTGTTGTGTGAACTCCCCCTGTGGGTAGACTGGACTGATCAGCCAGTGTATATATGTTCCCTTGTGCTCTTTGTTTGGTCAGTTTGTTTGTTCAGTTGAGCACGCATTTACTTTCGTTTAATTTTGTTTAGGTGACCCTTTTATAGGCTGAAGTTATTGCGTCTTTTTGTAAATTGTTTGAATTATTTTGTGGGATAAATATAAACCCATTTTTGTTAAATTACACCTTGTGTCCTCATGCCAAACTATTCGGTCCCTCACATACTGTATATAGACAATGCTACTCATGTGTTTGATAGCTGCTACAAATGCAAGCTCAACAATATCTACTGTTAGATACCTCTGTTGTTATATCTGCATGTATTTTGTATTGTTTTTGTTTTTGGCATCCCTGGTGAAAAATCATTTTCTTTTTTGTATAATAAAATAAAATGTTATTTGATTATATTTAAATTCTTTCACCAGATTAAAAACAAACGGACTCAACCTTTTCAGGCAAATATGCAACATAAAAATCTGTGACATCAAATCATCTGAGTTATGTAAAATTGTTACCCAACTTTCAAGGCTTCTGGGTCTAAAATCATATGTCATTCAATCTCTTCCTCAAGCTTTGCATTTAGCTGGACAATTAATACTTGGTTTTGTGTGCAAGCAATTTTGTTACATTAAGGTACAGTTTTAAGGAATTCAGCGTACAGTTAGCACAGTAAATAAGAGGTTTAGTGTCTCTAAAGTAAAGCACCAGCACCACATTTTCTTCTTTTATGAACAGATTATTAAATAACTACTATCAAGCAGCCATTTCTTTCTCATGAAGGTCTTTTACCTTTGAGCCTTATATTTCCCAGAGCGACCCACAGGGCGATTTTTCATGAAGAATTTACTGTCCAGACACTGACCCTGGAGCTGCAGAAAGAAATATATAACACTAAGTAATAATTACTAAAAACACAAGATTGTTCTGAGATTAATTGCAGCAGATAATGAAAATTAATCTATTGCCCACGAGATACTCACCTCAGAAGGAACCTGCAAAAAAGAAGAACCACAAAGACAGATGTGAGTTTATTCAGAAACAGAATAAAGGTGTTGAGACCCAAAAGTAAACTAAAGGTAGGTGTGACCTTGTAGATGTGGAAAGCTATGTAGTGAAACTCGACTTTATCCTTCTGCCTGCAGTTTTTCTGCAGCAGCTCCACCACCACAGTGCACTGCTTGGCTTTCTGCTTCTGCTTCTCTGTGCTCTTCTTCTCCTCCGGGGTCATCGGCTCATCATCCTTGTCATCTTCATTATCCTCTTCTCCATCATCCTCATCGTTGTCGTCTATCTGGTCCCGCTCTGTGAGAACCAACTGGAACTGAGGATTCTTCCAGAATGACTCTGAGGAATAAACAAAGGAGGAGAGTATGACCACAGAAACGATCCAGGCAGGGCTTGAATGCGTATTTGTGCAAATATAAAGTCACGAACATACTGTTGTTTTTGCGGCTACCACCGGCAGTGCTACCCGGTACCCATACTCCTTTATGTTCACTGATTGTCCAGGTATACGGGGAGGCAGGTGTGTTTTCCTCCACAAAAGTGTCAGGATTCACACTGCAGAGCTCCACGACGTTAAACAGTCTGCAGAAGTCCTCAGCACTGATCCTAATAGAGAAGATCATTTACATCAGAGATCTTATTGTTTGTAGCACTTTAGATTACAGCCCACAATGTACGCCGTAATTTACAGTGCCATTTTTTGTACTTAGGGTGTACCAATAGAGTACATACAGATATATGTAAGAAGAGAATAGATAGCTGGCTACCTGTTAAATACCTAGAATAAATTATTTTTAAGTTCCCACATTGTTACCTCCTTCTTCCCTAACTTCACATATTGTTCCCTTGTAACTACATATATCTTATGTATCAGTTCAAAGAATTGAAACGTATTTTAATATCTGCCACAGACCAGAACTCTCCATCGTCTTTATTTATCAGATGAATCCTTTGCTTCTCTGCTTTGTCCACGTCATTCCATTCTTTGCCCCTGCAGTCACACACATACATAGAGAAACTTAATATTTGTGGAGGTCCTGTAACCTGTGGAGCAAGTGGGCTCTCTCTTACAACATGCACAAACAGGAAGCTTCCGCACTTGTCACTCCAGGGGCCGCAATATTCAACAAAACCCCAGGGGTTCCTCAGCCTCAGCAGCAAAATCTCATCTGATGCTTTCGTCACCTGAAACATGAAGAGAGAGGAAACTCTCATTTACAAAAGGGATTATCTTATTTTTTTATTTGTAGCCTACTGAGGGATTAGAAAATATTAGATTAGATGCGAGTGTATTGACCGTGGAAACAGAGTTCAACAAGGTCCCTTAGTACTTGTTCTGGAGCTTTCATTCATATCACATTCTCTTCTGCGGTTTCCAAGGTCATGAATGAACTTTCAATCGCAACTTTTAAGACAACATGACAACTGGGCTGCTGAAGAAGAACATGTGATATGATTAAAAGCTCCAGAACAACTACTAATAGACCTTGTGCTGAGATGTTTTTGCCATCTAGATAAAATTAGATTAGAGTGGGGTAAAATGGGAAGATTAAAATGACATAAAATAACATGAGATTAAATACAATTTCAGTGTGATTTTATTAGACTATTTTAAAATTAAATTATATGACAGATTAGATTTGGTCCAACTGGTCTGAGATGAGATGAAAGGAGACTAGATTAAAATTCAGTGAGATTATATGAGATGAAATTACATTACATTTATATGAGATGACATTAAATCAGACTAGATTAGATTAGACTAGGATGAGATGGGATCAAATGAGGTTAGATTACGTTTCAGTGACATTTCATCACTTTAAATTATATTCGATTAAGATAAAATGACGGGAGGTGAGAGGACATGAAATGGCTTTAGATTTCAACAGTCTTTGTGAAGAAACTGATCATTGCAGAAACAGAGAACACGTACATGATACAGAGAAACTAAAGAGGCAACACATCAAAACAACACTTTCATGACGACGCAACAATACATAATGACAGCAGCAGGTGAGCGCCACATAGCCTGCGGTGCCGTCTCTGTGTGATACCTTGTCAGTTTCAGTGATGGCGTAAGCATGGCCCTTTACCAGCCCGTCTCCTGTCACTTTTCCAATATCACAGAAGTTGCTGGCCTGCGAATGACAAAGAGAAACTCAAGTGGATCTGACTTAGCATCCACCTGTGTAGTGTGAACATGCTGAGGTGTTTTTCCAGTTTTTCCTTGTCACTGTCGCCTAGCGTTTGCTCATGGTGGGAATTGTTGGGTCTATATATATATATATTTATATATATTTATATATATTTATATATAGACAGAGAGAGAGAGAGTCGGCCTAGACCATTTGCCATGAGATAACTTTGTTATGATATGGCGCTATAAATATTAAACTGAATTGAAATTGTGTACCTGGATGAAGCAGCTGAGCAGGCTGCCTCGAGACAGGGCAGCTGTCAGAGCCCTCCAGAGGATTTGAGGGGTATGAGAAGTGAGTTTCCTCGAGTATGCGATGCCTCCTGTGAAATCCTCCATCCCCTCTGAAATGTTGCCCCCCTTCAGGCTTCCGTAGCATCCAACTAACCTACATACCAGAGGTGAGAAAGTTATCTCCAGTGGCTGCATATTTTTTGTCAAATCACTGTAGCGACAAACACACATGCAGAAAAAGAGTGGGTGATCTCAGACATTACAACCCAGAAACATATGCTGGTAGTGGCAACTGACTTGGCATAGGCCTTCTCCACCAGGGCGCTCCAATACTCGTTGCGGGTGTGAGAGTAGCTGAAGAGCAGACGGCCTTGGCGTACTGGCAGCCTGTCATCCACAACCACCTCCACCCACTCACCATACTGCCAGAACTGCACAGGGAGAGAGACGGGAAGAGGCATGGTGAGTACAGAGCAGACATGGATGTAATGAATGGGGAAGAGAGCAAAGAGGCAAACCACTTGAATGCCTCCAATATTTCCCTATAACCTACAGCAACAGATTATTTTTAGCCACCTGGGGGCAGCAAAACCACAACATTGACATATTATCTCCATTTAAGTTGATATGCCAAACTTGTTAGCAAACAGCTGCCTATTTACACATCCAGCAGATAGGGAACAACATTATCATTCATTCCACGTCGTGTTTCTGGCCACCTGATGAATTTAAGTCCAATATTCAATTTCTTTTATCTCAGTTTTTGACCTCTACCAACTCCTGAGGGAAATATCTGGCTCTTTAGCTGCTAAATGCTAGTCACTAACTTTGGCTGGCATTTTTAAAAATGATTATAGATTACTTTAATTACTGCCCAGTTTTGAAATCAGCTCCATCTTTTCCAGCTGCAAACAAAAAAGTGACACATAATGCATCACTATTTATAATCCAATAATATAATGTACATTATCCTGAAGTGGGCCATTCTGCATAATGAGTACTTTAAGTATATTTTGTTATATGTATGTATGTTAAAACATTTGTACTTTAACTTAAGTAACATTTTGAACGCAGGACTTTTACTTGTAACAGAGTATTTCGACACTATGGTATTGGTTAAGTAAAAGCTCTGAGTACATCCACCACAAGTCAGAGCAAAAATACTAACAACACATGAAAATGTTGAAAGAGAATAAACAGCTAAATTAGGGACATATGTCAAATACAGCCCAGATATCTATAAAAGGACAAGTTAAATAAACACTATGTTCTCTTGTCTGACTAAATTTATTAAACCACCTCCCAAGGCAGTTACTGGTCGTGACTCGGGGGGTGTACTGAACTGCTAACTGTGTGTACACAACAGCGGCCGAGAGCAGGCCTGCACTGGCCTTTCATAGCTGCAGCTGTGTGTTTGTGCGAGTGTATGTGTCCCAGGGGTAGTCACTCCCTGCATGTCTGGACTGCTCTCCCATCACCCTGATGGAGCAAAATTAGTTTCCAGTCCTTCCGTCCTGCTTGTTAAGTCATGTCACAGTCTCCCTAACAGTCTCTAAAGGTCCAAAGCTCCAGGGCAAAATAATCACCATTGAGCAAACACCATAAATGATCTATATGTAAGTGGTGTGTTTCCTTTCACAAGACAGATGTTCAATAATGTGATGTTTTATTGATCTGTGCAGGTCAGAGCCGGCAAATGATGAACTCTCTAGATTAGAATCAAGGTGATAAAGATGAGGTTTTATGATTGTCTGTTCTTACGTGCGAAGCCACCATGCAGTGATGACTCCAAGATGGGTTGATACCTGTTTGATCAATTAACTAAATGCCAGAGCTGCGACACAACAAAGAAGTAGGCATCTCACTGATAAGCTAAATCAGATCAAATTAAAATATTACATGAAATTACATGAAATGAGCCATGTGTGAATATAAGGTATAAGTAGGTATATAAATCAAACTTAATAATCTTTGTCTATACTGTGCTCAGGTCATAAATCCAATTTTTAACACAAACAACACAAACAGTGTGTCATATCTGGACTGTGATCAGCACTAATTGATCCTCAAGGTAGTTCAGACGGACACGGAAAGTTGTTTTATAATTGCATGTCAAATGATATATGACCACGACCTTTCTCAAGAACTATCAACTTGCTTGGGGGACCAGGGACAAAAACTTCCTATTGGACCCCCAGTAATGCTCCATTCCTCTTTTTCTATGTGTATTGTGTACATGATTCCTGAATACTAGCTGGGCCCAGGTATGGTGTGTGGTTTATTTGCTAAAACATAAATTATTGTAGGAAGATTCTCACATAGGGAGCATTTTAAGATAAAGTAAGGTACGGGTAACTGATAAATTACCTCGAGTGATGTCACTTGAGACAGTGTTGGTTGTAGCTGAAGACCACAAGTTTGAAAATGAAAACAAATCTGGGGGTATGGAGTTAGAAAGAAATGAGGTTACCAGACCTCTGTAGTCCGCTCATCATTTCTGCTTGAGGCAAGCAGCTCGAGCCTACATTAGCTGCTACTAGCGAAACACGCCTGAATCTCAGAGTTGCATTGTGGGTAATGTAGGCACTATGTTTGACAAAGAAGACGAATGAAAACAGACAATATCTCTAGTTGTGCTGCATTGATTTTGATCCTTTTTTTAAAATAAATGTAAACTGTCCATCATGAGTCCAACAGTTTTTTTGAAGTGCAATGCTAAATCAGTGGAGTACTCTTTAAAGCCCAAACAATTTTACCAAAGTTAGGCCTACATATAACCACAAACCATTTGCCGCACTGTGAACCTGCAGCTTATGTGGATCCTCGCTGCGCACTTCTCCCTGCTTTCAGCAACTGAACTCCCTCCACCTCCCCAGCCTGAGCCTCCTTCTGTATAAGCATTTAGATGTATGTGAATTATCAGTCTGTGTACGTGCTCATCTCAGGCCCTGGTCGCGGGCTTTGTGTGTCAAACTTGCTCAGATGTTTATTTCTGGAGCATCCTGACTGAAAGTATTTGCTTTCACAAAGAGTATCAAGCAACAAGCTGGGGCATGTATGGTGCACTAAAGCATAAGCATTTTTTGAACTTTTTGTTGGTCAGCAGCAAACAAGGAGTGAGTCTCAGCTGGCTTGATCGGGGATCTAATTTTCTCATTGTTGCACATCTGATCTGACTGTACTCACTCTAAAATAGAAGATCCCTGCATATGGCTCGGACAGGCTTTGGTCGGGTGGCACCACCTTCACAAAGAGGGTGGGGTGCATGGTCAGACAGGACAGGGCCGCCAGCAGCCAGCAGTTACCTAATGAACAAAAGAAACACATGACGCTGATATGGACATATTTTACATTTTGGAAGGATCTAAGGATGCTTAGCACTTTGGAATTAATGATTCGTTTTCACAAATCAAACTATTTAAGAGCCCAGAAGGCATTGCTCTCCCGTGAAGTGTGATTCATGTTGATGACAATGCTTTTCAGGCATGTTAAGCTCTCTCTCTCTCTCTCTCTCTCTCTCTCTCACACACACACACACACACACACACACCACATTCCTCTCCAACAGCAAACATCTGTTCCATGTTGTTTCTCTGGAGATGTTGCAGTAACTGCTGGCATCTGCGTAAATAATGGAAAACAAATCCTGGGGTACAGCTTAAATGACGACATAAAACTCAGACATGAAAGAAGAAGAAGAAGAACGGGGGTGTTCTTGATCTGTACTATTGGCACATCTGCATGCAACTAGTGACACAAACCATCCATCCAGAAATCCCAGAGGAGGAAGGAGATGTACTGAGGTGCAAGGATCTTCTAGCTCACCACAAATAAGAAGCAGACTGAACAACGCAGATTTTAGCAGAATCTGTGAGCTGTTAAAAACAGGGCTGATGGGGCATGGACCCCCTGCAGATTTGAGCTTTAGAGAACACAAAAGTGTCATTAATCTTTCCCCCCCTCACTGTGCATTTGGAGTGAGGTCCCTGGGACTGTGTTTTGCAATTTTTAACTGTGATCAAAAAAATTGGAACAAACTGAACTACTTAAAAGCGTAATTCAGCTTTTGGCTTTTGGATTGACCTTTTCTAGGATGTTGGGTATTGCCAATTTAAGACAACTCAGCATGACGTATTATAGTTTCACCCTCAATTCCTCAGGGAGGGCACCTGAGCAGTAGAAGTTGAGGTTTTCCCGATGTACTCACCCAGTTGGCCCTGACAGATATCAGTGGTCCCGGTCGTGCCCTCCACAAACACAGCATCCCCACTGATTTCCTTCAGAAAAGAGAGGAGGACAATGTGAGACCACAGACTGCTTTAATGACCGCGTCAGCATCATGAGTATATGCAATAAGAGGAGAAAATAGTTTTAATGAAAGCTTAGGCCATTAATCCACCAGTCTGTCAACATAAAATTAATCAGCAACAATTTTGATAATTTAGTAAAATTGTTTAAATCATTTTTTTAATGCCGAAATGCCAAAGTGATCACTTGTTTCTTCATCATCTGTGAACGTAAACTGGATATTTTAGATTTGTACTGTTGGAGCCACTGGTCTACCTTGGGTCGCTGCCACTTGATCGCCTTTTTTGGATCCGGATCCGGATCCATGCCGATGGACCTCTGCTCAGGTGGGAAGACTGGATCAGCAAACAGCTTTCCGGACTTTAGACACGCTTCCAGGAGAGTCTTGAAATCCTGATCTTTAAACTTCACCGGGTTCTCGATGGAGCCCAGAGGTGGAGTTGCCATGCTGCCAGCGAACGCACAGTAAAACTCTTCAACCGCGATGCAGAATGTGCGAGCAGCCGGTACTTAAATACAGTAAAAAAAGCGCACACCCACCCAACCCAGCCAGTGGGGGGCCACTCGGAGCGCCTCCCCGGCTCTGCACAGCCAGGAAAGGTATGCAGAGCGCCTGAGGCCCGCGGAGAGCTGGAGTTGGGGCGATGACACTTTGCCAACAGCCTCTTTGATCTCAACTATTTTAGTGAGTGGGCAGAAAGAGGCAATGAACTTATATTAGGCCGCAGGAAAAGCATACAATAACTGTGCATGCATCGAACCAAGTAACCAACCAAAATATTTTAATTATTTTTATTTTTCGTTCTTTATCTTTTCAGTTTGCTCTTCACGTCTTTCCAGGAAACTTCCAAGAAAACGATCATGTAATCGTAGACGCATATTATGAGTCCCTTCATGAAATTCCCAGAAAAGAAAACCTGTTTTTGCATGTATGAAATGTGTATGCGCAGGTGGACATGTGGCGTTCTGTCTGTGTTTGAGAAGAGAGTCAAGAACCCCACATTTTAATCGTCTTATAAGGAACCTTACAGATCAATTAAATCGAGCATATTTACATGCATATTAATCTAATATTGTTCTGTTGAATAGGGGGCTACTTACATACATACATATTCAAAGGATCAGAGGAGACCCCTGTCAGTTTTCTCAAACTGACAACCGAGAAGATACTAGCAAACACAAGATGTCAGGTTTCTCAAACTGACGCTAGGTGTCAGTCTACTCCACATAAAGGCACCAGACCACAGCTCACGTGTGCTGTATGTTTGGGTTTATAGTACCTTGTGGTGGTGGTTGCGGTGGTGGTGATGATGATGAGAAAGAAAATTCCAGGTCTGTTGAACTGACAGTAAAGAAAATCACACTGTAAAATCCCCCTGCTTACAGGATGTAGACAAGAAACAGAAAATGAGTTTAATTCTGAAGTAACTTCGTCACAATGACCAAAGTGGAAGGTTCATTTGAAATTCTCAGTCTTATTTGTCAGCTAGAGGCCTGATATAACACTTTAACACACGTTTTCTGCAACAGACACAAACTATGAATTGTCTGTGCTTATAGCAAATATTAAACAATAAATCCTTTCTAACTATTACAGTTTCAGTTTTGATTTAATCTCCCTAGACAGTCTTTTGACTGTCATTTCTTACATGAGTTAAAAGAGGAATTGATCAAAAACATTGATACGCTCATCTACAGTAGGTTGCTTTCAGTTGTTGACTGGATATTTTTGTTGTCAATATTCTCCTAAATATAAATTGAACATTATTCAAACATAAGGCAGCAAGGGACAGTGCTCTTCGTTGTTACGTCTGAGCTCTCCATTAATGAAAGTGTGATTTTAATGGGCATAAATGTATTAATAGTACTTCAATAAACATGGTTTTTCTACACTTTGGAAAGCCTGATAAACACTTTCATAATAATGCTAGATTGGTATAAATAGAAACGAATAGCATTCAGATTATTATTCTTTTATATTTTTTTGGAAGAACCTCTGACCTTGAATGTATCTTCTATATTTAAATGGGAACTGACTCAAAAATCATGACAGCATGTCAAACACAAGGTGAGGAAGAGAGCAGGAGATGACGGTGATATTGACACTGTTTCTGTTTCTAGCTGAGTTTCCAAAGATTATTTAGTTTTTTCATTTTGTCAACAGTCTGCATGTTGGATTTAACACTATACTGATGTTGGCACCCTTCATAAAGGCAAAGTTGTTATAATGTAAATAAACAATTTACCAATGCTGTATAGATCAGATAGAAGCCATTAATGAAAACAAATGTTTAGTTGCCAGGTTATGAGAACTCTCTATCCTTAATTGCTTTTCCTTTGTCTTTTAACTCTTTAATTCATCAGACCTCTCCAACAGATCTCTGATGTATCTTAACAACTTACTAACAATTACAGACTTGTAAAAACCTGTTAATAACTTATTAACATGTATAACTGCAGAGCTGATGGCTTATTAGAAAGTGACTCTATTAATGACTCACCAGCCAGAGAAATTATACAACCTGGCAGCTCGAGTTGTTCTAATTAAAGGCTTATACCTGAGCTATAAAGCTTTAGTAAATTATTTATTAGTCATTAATTACGGCATTAGTTACCTAAAACTTACACATACTGTATAAAGGGTGCTTTGTGATAAAGTGGTGATTTTTAAGTAAGTAAAGAAAGAACAATTATACATTATTTCATCCTTTTCCAACATAAACCTTTCTTTCTTCTTTCCCTTACAATTAACCTTGAAAAAACTAATTTCTTCTAATTGGCAGATTTTGAAAACTTGTTTCCCTAAAATTGATTGTCAGTGCATCAATATATGAGACTAAATGTCTTGAGAGGGACATCTTTGGCATTACACTGGTGTAATAATTTATTCAGAAGGCCTTGTTGTTTTGCTGTGATACGTATTGACCAAACAGTGTTCACAAGCGGGTGCTTTGGCCTCCACCTATGCGGACCACTTGTGAACTAAAATAATCTGAAGTGGACATCCAATTACATGGACATCCCCCCCCCCCCCCCACCCCCACCCCCACCCCACCGCCCACTTCTGTCATGTCATTCATTAATTTTAGGTGGATATCCATCTCCAATAAAGTGCTGTCCTCGCGGCGCTCACTCCAGGCCTCTTCAGGCGTCTTCAGCTGTCCCTCCATCACACGCCTGATTACACTGAAAACGTGAGACTGACCGGGACTAAACAAACAAGAAGAATAGTGACACAGATCCGCCTAATGGTCACCATTTAACTCCATTCATGGGCTCTCCATTATGTTCATATGGTCTTTTATATGAACGATTATGGGAAGCCTCAGTGACAAAGGTCAGAGGGCCGAGCAGACACTCCCACACTTCCATGACCTGCTCTGATCCCACGACCCTGGCACCAGCGGCCCCCGGGCCCCTCACCCTCCCCACTGGTTAACCGGCTTTGTCCAGGCCCATTTTCTGCCGCATCACTCACACACATCACGGCAGACTGAATGGGTCACGAGATGGAGAAGAGAAATGAATTAGCCCCGAGAAACACTGGGCGGACATTACTAGATTATACAGTACCTATAATATATATGAAAAATAGGTCTGTATTTTAGATTTGTTGCCTTGTTTGTATTGTGAAGCACTATGAGTCTTTCTGCTCCTGAAAGGTGCTATATAAATAAACCTACTTAGTTCTTACACCTTGAACGTACCTACTTCCTGATTTTGTTAACTTATTCTTAATGAAGTTATATATTTTTCTAAATAGTTTCTATGTAGTCGATGGTTAATTAAACTAATTTTGTTCAAAGACATATCATTACATACTGCTGGATGTCCAATGCAAGGCAGTAAATAATCACTACGTTCTTGTTTTGTTCAGCTCTAACTAACTTGACAGCATTTTTATTTTAACTCTCATAATATAATAATTATTTCTGTTATAGTCCTCAATACTGAGATTATTCAATTTTTTTCTTATTTTATGGCAGTTAATTTTTATTAATCCTCTACTCTATAGGTATCCTACAGTGGTGGAAAGTAACTACCGGTAAGTATGTTTACTTAAGTATTGTAGTTAATACCATTAATACCATTTGGAGGTACTTGTACTTTACTTGAGTATTTCTATTTAATGGTGCCTTATAATCATCTTCATTTTAGTGTTAGATATTGTGTTTATTAATCCACTACATTCATTTGACAGCTGTGGTTAGTTACTTTGCAGATTAAGATTTTTTTTCACACAAACATTAGACATATACAAATATGATACATGGTTATAGATTAAGCAACCGAACAGTATTTAAAGTAGCTTCATTCAGCTCCTCGTAAACCAAGTGCTGCTTACATGTAAATCCCATAATTAAAATATATTATAATATAATTCTTGACTGGGGGTATTTTTCTGCATACGGTGCCTTTTTATACTTTAAGTATATCTTATGATGGTTTTGTACTTTTACTTGAGTAAGATTTAAATGCAGGACTTTTACTTGCAACAGAATATTCTTATAGCTTCTTTTATTTGCATAAAGATCATTGGTATTACATAACCATAATATTCCCATCACCAAGTTATTTAATATGTTATTCAGTTAGTGTTAGACAAGTTATATATTAATATTTTTGTTGTTAGAGCCAGCTGCTGTATACATGTTGTGTTTGTGTTTCTACGGATGGAAAAAAACCACCAGTGGTGATAAAGCTTCCAGCTGCCTTAATGTCTCATGCATTTGTTTATGTATGTAGCTCAGCATTATAAGACATCGCTCACTGGACTTTATAGAGAACAAGCATTCTTACATCCAAGTAACTACTCAAAAGATATTTCATACAGAATGCAGTGTGCAAAAAAAAAAAAGGCATTCGCTTGAGGAGACTCTGGTCGAGGCGGTTAGACGCTGCAGTTCATCTGCCCTCAGGCCTGCAGGGAAGGAACACATGAAAGGATTTTCACCTGTCACAGGAGTGAACTCCTAACCTCCTAACCTTACTATGCATGTGACCCAGGCAACCCCTCTGACCCCAGAACTGTGTGTTTGTGTATGTACAGGGGAGGTAGGCAGTGATGAGTGTATGCTTGAATCCAATTTTTCTGGCAGTTTTGGACAGTTCTGGGCAGGATGAAAAAACAAAACTAAATTTATGTCTGTGTGTGTCTAATTGCCTGAGCAACTGAAAAACTGTGCCTTTGTGTCAGGTTCACAAGGAGGGTCAGCAAGGTGCAGCAAGAATAGAGTAAATGTGTGTGCGTGTGTGTGTATATAAAAGACAGAGAGCATCAGACATTTGAGGAACTGTTTGTCAGAGAGTGTGTGAATGGCCACGTGTTTGAGTAAATCCTCTTCTATCTTCTTGAGGTTGTGCTTTGGTTGCATTTTCAGTTCACCCTTGAAGCGCTATACATGAACAGTAGTGTAGGTGTAAAGACACATTTACCAGAAAACAGGATATGATGTAAAGTCACCGTTTTCCAATAATCAGGTCAGAAATCATTTTCAGAAGTGCTGTTCAGACACCAAAACATTAAGCTTTATTAATCTGCAGAACAAGTGCACAGGCAGCGCCATTCACAAAACACCTGATCTAAAATGGTGGCCACACTGTAAGTGGAGCCATGACCCACTCTGAATAATTATGTCATCTTGTGTCATGTCATGTGGTATCGTATTGTATCCAATGTACTGTGTATTTTATTATTTTCTGTTGTTCTATATATCGTATTGTATTATATTGTATCGATTGGTATGTCTCTAATGTATCATATCTAAAGTATATCAAATTAAATTAATTGTATCTAATGTATCGTATCATATGTTTGTCTGTATTGTTCCTTTAGTATCTAGTGAATTGTATTTAATATATGGTATCATATTGTATCACTGACAGTATGACTTTTACAGAGGCACTTTACATCTGTTGAGTATGTAAAGACGAGTTGTATTTATTGGGTATGTGTGCATGTTTTTCTGTGTCTGTCTACCACACCATGTCTGTGAAAATGAGCCCATGGCCTTGGAAGAGCTGTATTTAGGTTTGTTTTGACATGCATTTTTCACCATCATTATCTGGCAACAATGTCTGTCCATTTGATGTAACACTCTGTTACATCGCTGTGAAAAAAAGAGAAATCAGTGAACTTCCTCCCTTTTGTTTTTAAATCAATCCGTCTCTAGTCTCATCAGAACTTCCTCGTACTCAAACCAAACTCTACTGACACTCCTCCCACAGAGCTCAACCTCGCTGATCAGTGCCATTATATAAACCCCTATAAGAATAAACCCAACTTGTCTTTCCTGCCTCTCATTATCTGAAGGTGTTGAATGGCAAACAGAGGGGCACTGGATTGACGGATGGCTGCCTGGGACAGTGTCGCCTCTCACCCCATCCTCTCACACTCTCGCTGTTAGAGGTTAGGAGGATAGGAGGGTGAGGGGAGGAGGGGTGAAACGGGTGTAATTTCAGGGTTCAGGTTTCACTCTGTGGTCATTGCGGGAGGAGGGACAGGCGAGAGAAGATGGGGATTGTGGGAACTGTGTGAGGATAAAGAGCAGAGAGGGAGTCCTGCGGTTTGTCTGATCACTCCCAAATGCATCTTTCTCTTTCTTATTATCGCTGTCTCAGTCTGTCCTGCTGATGATTTAATCCTCTGCCTCCTCCTCAACTATTCTGGGGAGGAAGAGGACAACAGGACAGGGACTGCAGAGATGATTGGATGCTTAACACAGTATACCATGAGAAATGTAATTAAAAACTCCCAGTTAATTGGCTTTTTTCATGATAAAGCACAACCTTCTCATACATAAGTGAGAGCCTCTCATGGCCAGAGGCCTGCCCTATGGGAAAGCAAACATAGAGCTCATAGAGCTCCCCTTTGTTGTGAGCATTTTCAGAGCTAATCATCTTAAGTTTAATCTGAATTTGTGATTGTGCCATTACTGCCAGAAACCTGCACTTCATGTCTGCTAAAACTACCCATGAGGTCGGGCTGTCTGATGGCTCAGTCAGCACTTCATTGTTAGGTTGTTAGGTTTGAAAATGATGCAGGTGGATGTTCTAATTTGGTACTGCTGCATCTCGTTTTTGACACCATATTATGACTTAGACAGTGTGTTGTCGTCTGTGGGTGAGCCCTGAAGTGGCTCTCCTCCTGATAGGAGTTTCTCAGTTGCTGTTGGTAACTACTGGCAATCATCTGAATGTGTGGATTGTGGTTTTCCCCAAGGCTCTGTCCTGGGTCCCATTCGGTTTTCCTCATATACACTTCCTCTTGGACAGATCACCTCTATGCTGATGATATTCAATTGTTCACCTAAAATGATTGCCTAAAGTCTATAAAAATGGATGCACATAATTGCTTAAAGCTCCTCTACAGCACAGGCAAACTGCTTTACTTGATCTCATTCTGGAGGTTCACGCTCAGTAAAAAATGCATTTAAATGTTTAATTTCCTCTCGGATGGAATAAACTGCAGCAGGTAGTGAAGTTGCATCACCTGATTTCTTTGGATGATTTTAAAGTCCACCACTGACTATACATGTAGCTGCAATGAATAGCTCTGAGTGAAGTGTTTTCAATCTTTAAGGTTAGCTAGGCCTTCATCTGACATTGTTGTCTATTGTTATCTATTGTTCTTTTGAGGCCCTTGTTTTCACAGATTCTCCTTTTATGTGCAGTTTTGTAAGTTTAATTATTGACTAAATCTTAGGTTTTTGCTTTTATTGTCTATACAAAAGATAGGTTGAACTACTCACACAAACCTTTTGTTGGGGGAAAGAAAACTGGCAGACAAATTTGATCTGATCACAGTATTTCTGTCTGTCATTTTTCTGTTAATTTGTAACATTTGTAACAATTTGTTACATTTCTTTTTCTTTATGCACTAGGTGGATATTTCAAGTGTTTAGCAAAAGTTATGTAGTATATTAAAATCCCCAGTAACATTGTTGTTTGTGTGTGTGTGTCCTGCAGCAACCTCTCCCAACTTCCAGACCAACAAAAGGTTTCTCTGTGGAGCCGAGACGCAACTATTAGATCTCAAAGTCCACGTTACTACCGCCCAGGGGCAGTTACTGGTCAGAAAACACACACTCCAACACAGTCAGCCTCGCTTTCCTATTGGCAGACATTATAAATTCTCCATGTTGTGATTGGCTGGTTTGGGTGCTCACACTGGCCTGTGCATGGTTAGACGGCAGCTCAGAGAGGTGTGGACTGCAGGAAGACAAAGGGCACTTGGGGAAGTGAAAAAGATATCCATTTGCCGTAGGGGCTACCGTGCTGTGTCCTGCCATGTATCACCTTACCTTACGTAATTGGGTCCACAAGAGCACCAAATGGCGCTCACTGTGGCACCCAACAGACACAAAAGCAGAGTTTACCAGAGGGAGAGACGGAGGATATTACCTGTCACCTGTACTGTCCTCCCTCCCTGTTTTTTCCCGTCTCTGTGGAGAGAAACGGACAAACTGACTCATCTGGATCCGAGGGGCTTCTTCCATTCTCTATAACACAATGGTAATTGGTAGGAGTGGGCGTGTGTGCATCTGGTGCAATACCCCCCCCTCTTCACTGTCCAACTCCACTCTTCTCCCCCTCTTCATCTACCCAGCCCCCACCCTGTTGAAAGCTCATTAAAAGACCTGCTGTTAATGAGCTAGAGGGATCATAGGACATCATTTTCATTGGGGGTGGAGTTAAGGCCAGAGATGCTGGTGCAGAGGTTTTTATACCCTTAAAATGGAGTCAGCAATTATCCCAACCCCTTGACACACCCCACCCACCCTGCTCTCGGCTCTGCTTGCTAACATGCCCACAAACAATAACCAAACCCCCCCCCACAACCACCTAAATTTTGTATCCTGAGAACCCCTTGTCGCCCGTGTCCCATCACCGTGCACTGCACCCATCTCACAACCTGCAGGATGACTGACACCAACTCAAATATATCTACATACACACCTGTAGTACGCGGGGGGGGGGGGGGGGGGGGGGGGGGGGGGGGGGGGGCGGGGCCGGGGGGGGGCGGGGGGGGGGT
>JAVQJF010067202.1:0-49073 GCA_036023855.1 Gadopsis marmoratus | reverse complement strand
TCTGTTTGTGTATTTTCTTCTGCCTGTCAGACAAAACCCATCTTCTTTTGTCTGCCTTGTCTGTCTGAGAACTGTGATGGCAAAATGTAACCAATGAGACTACACTTGGATTTGTCTCGATATTGAACAGATCGAGTAGGACGTGGAAAAGGAAAAATCCACAACAGAACAAAATAATATGATTGGCGTTTAATAAAGGAGCAGCTAGTAAGTACATTCATGGATGTCCAGATTCTCTCGTGCTGAGCTTTAGACGGAGCTCTGAAGTGGAGGAGTGCACAATGAGGTACACAGTATTCTTTGACAGGAAGCACAGTGTGGTCTGATCACATCTGATATGTGCTTGCATGCAATAGTGGGCATGCATAATGTAGGTACTGATGCCTCGCTTGTTATTTTCCACTGTGACGATGAACAGTGCTGTCAGTAACAGCTAAATGTAAAGGTTCAACCACAGGAGCGATGGCCTTAATCTCTGCATTAATGACTTTTTTTAGTAATATCCCTTAAAAATATTCTTTAAACAATTGATATTTTCTCTTTCTGTTTTCAATCAGAAATCCAGTCTCCTCGTTTATCGTCACACAGTTTATCAACTTGTGTTTTCCCATGCATGAAAGCTCTCTGAAGCAACCGTGACCTAGCACTTGCAGACTTGCAGATTCACACGTGTGAAACCATAACGTCGCATTGCTCAATAGATGAATGTGAAAATACTCATGGAAATATTGTGCATATTCTAGTCCTCCTCCCACCCTCCCCCTCTCTTTCTTTCTCAACCCAGCTGCTTGAGGCAGATGACCGCCCACTCGAGGTTTCTGCCTGTCAAAGGGAGTTTAACGGTAGACCTGCTCTCTATATGAAAAGTGCCCTGAGATAACCTCTGTCATGATTTGGTACTAGACATTTTTTTTTAACTGAATTGGAAATGGAAAGTACGAAAGTATTTACATTCAGAAATCGGAACTGTTGACATTTTTATTTTGTTCCATGCTGTATAGTTTGAAAACTTGACCGATACCTTATAATATTCCCAATGTTGACAATTGTTGTCAAGTGACATAATGGGGAAAGTTGAGGGGTGGGGAAACATCTGCACAGACATTTTTATGTGACACTGTCTCTATCTATAAGGTGAGTCACACCCTGCATACGCGTATGGTTCTGAATGTGAACACACCTTAGATACTAAATAGACAAACATTGTTTCTGGACCCACAAAATCTTGACCAAACATATGTACATCAAACTCTATAAACTTTGTGTAATACAGCTTGTAGGGGTGCTGGATAGTCTCCTGTGGTACTGTTAATAACACCAGGCAATATTAACTGAGGGACTAATAAAGGAGCATTATAACGCTCTTGCCAGAAGAAAGTTTTGTGTTGCATGATCCCCCCTGCTGGCCTTGAGCGGTATCCGTAGATTAAGAAATGTGAAACTAAATGGGAGACAAAACTCCACCTGGAGAGAACCCAAAAATTGGAACGACATCAATATTAAAAAAGGTTTTATATTTAAATGTATTTACATAATAGTAGCAATAACATTTCTATAAAAGGCCTGCCTACAGACATCACAAATCAATCAATAATATTTTATTCTTATGAATTCACAGAAAGTACCTATTTCCATATGTGATTAGAATGTTCAACTTTTAATACAAGACCAACGGAGGTTTAGTTTCATTGTGTGTGGCTGGGTGTCAGTCCTTTAATGGTACAGACCAAAATGTGTTTCTTTACTGAGGAGTCCTGTACTGTATAATGACAATAAAACTGAACCTTGAACCTATGGGAAAAGGCAACAGAGCCCCAGAAGTCCCGCAAGATTATATTTTTTCATCTTGTGTGCCCAAATGATAGACTCCATAGAAACTTTCAAGAAAAAAGCTGGCATTTATTCAAGAAGGAGTACAAAAAGGACGAGTACTTTAACGTATTTAAGTGTAAGTGCTAATTTGTTGATATCATTTTGCCAATAAGATTATTTTTTTCAGGGGTGTTCTTGTACTATAGCTGCTCGTGTGAGACATAATTATTATGAGTGAAAACAAAGGTTAGTAGAAAACATATATATATAATTTATAATTCGTATAATTATAAAAAGTAAGATGTCAAAAAAAGTATTGTTTTGGTTTAGGTATCATACCCATACTAATATTAAAACATTATACCCAGTCCTAGATAGTTCAGTGACTGGTCTTTGTGAATCTGTTTCAGGGTCAGTAAATGTTAAGATTTATGCAGTAATATCTTGTAGTCTGTGCTAGAACTGGGAAAGTAATTTTGCTGTTAGCAGTATTTTAAATGAAATCTGATCCCGTGTTGTTCATCCTCCAGGTCTAGGGGAGACCAGGGACAGTTGTAACGCCTTGAATTCCTCCATTCAGAAAAATTACACTCACTCTGTACATGGCTGGTGATACTGAGACGGTCCCTGAACCAAGACTTTCATTCATATTTTAAAAACCTAAAGGCCTACATGAACTAGATAACATGCTAAATTAATGATAATCCATTGCATGCTAATTTATTGACAGAGAAAAGCAGGCAGGCGAGAACGGGGACAGGTGAGCGTCACATAGTGCCCCATGGGAAATGCATTATGAATTGCCCAGAGAACCTGATATGCAGAGGGCAGATAGGAATACCAGCTTGTGAGAAGTGTCTGTTCCCAATGAACAGTCAAAGAGTAAAATGTAGAAGCGCCGGTACTGCGTTTAGGTGAGTAGGGTACCGGCCCACTTCCAGCACTGCCTAAATAGACATTTCTGTAAACGTGCCAGTTTGTCAGTAGTCAGCGGAAACACGTGTTTGATTACAACATGCCAAATATCAGAAAGAGGAAGACCCATTTTCCTTTGCTTCAGATGAAACAAAACAGGGATAATCAGTCAGGGCATTTGCCATATGACCCTGTACCATAAGCTAATAATCATGTATGTAGTGTATACATATAATAATATTTTTAATTAATTTCAAAACCTGTATTATTTGTTATTACACTTAAAGCCTTACAGGATCACTCCTATGTAGTATCCTTTAAACCACACAACATCCTTCTCATTTCTTTTCAGTTTAAACCTTTGCTTCCCAGGATTCTCTCAACTATACTCTATAACTATACTATAGGTCTATACTCTTAAAGTTGAACAAAAGACAGGAAATAGGAGATAGACAGCCAGGAGCCAGAACTATCTCAAAGGAAAAATACCAGAAATCAGCTTTTTTAGTATTCTGGAGACAAAGAAACCCATGTACTTAGCTTCAACTAAGTTTACTTTCACAGAACACACGCACGCACACACACACACACACACATAGATCAAAGCATATTTCCAAATGCAACAGCTGTTTAGAGGATCAAAATAGTGTTGATACACTGTACAATGTTGTGGTGACATTTGGATGATCCACAGTAACACAATGACAAAGTCACTCTACTCATTTTAGAGAAAAGCTCATTGGTTAGGACATAGTCATGTTACACATCACATTTAAAGCCTTAACACATCTGATTGAAATTTACAAATACAAATCTTTATCTCCCATCATTTATTCTTTATTCAGATTGAGATCCTGCAGTTTGTCAGAGATCAGCTGTGCTTCTCTGACCTCAACTCTGAAGTCCAACCCCTCCCATCTGAGAGTCCTGGACCTGAACTACAACATCCTGCAGGATTCAGGAGTGAAGCTGCTGTCTGATGTTTTGGAGAATCCACACTGTAGATTAAAGACTCTGGAGGTCAGTAGAGGGTCGGAGTCCGTCAATGTGACTGAGACGCTGTTTTTTAACAGCTTTGAACCCTGTCAGCAGTAAATCTATCATTAAAGTGAGCAGTGAACATCTGTTTCTGCAGTAATGATGCATTCAGGGACTGTGTCCTGTGTCCTTCAGTGAAACCTGCAGAGTAAACAGACTTGATGACTTCTGTTGTCTCTTCTTCTCACCAGCTGGAAGTGAGTGATGAGAAAGGTGGTTGTGTCCTGATGATCCAGAGAGGTTGAAGCAGCAGCAGCAGCAGCTTGTGAGTGGAGAGGCTCTGACTGGGCCATGTTACTGGGAGGTGGAGAGGAGAGGAGAGCTTCATCCAGCAGTGACTGGCAGAGAAATCCCAACAAGTGGAGATGACTCTCAGTGCTGCAGTCTGAACTGCTCTGAGATCAGATCCACTGTCAAGATACAATGTCAAGTCCACCATCATCTCTGTGTGTTTCTCTGTGGATGTGACAGGGTATCATCAGTGTATCTGGACTGCTCTGCTGCTGCTCTGTCCTTCTACAGTCTCTGCAGACACACTGACACTCCTCCACTCCTTCTGCTCCACCCTCAGCCACCTGGACCTGGACTTTATTTTGTCCTTTTGTTCATTCAGATATTCTGAGCCCAAAGTGTCTCAGATTAGTCCTGTTTATGACAGCATAACTGTAGATTAACACTAGTGCACTCAGATTGAACTCACTGATTAGATATTGACATGTAACACACCGACGTAAAACGTACCCACCACTAAGTAGGAGAGGTTAGGGGAAACAAAGAAGGGTGAGATCAGCTGGAGCAGTTTCTTAGCTTCTTTCAGGGACACACATCCTCCCTCTCATTGTTTTTAATTCATTTTCGGACAGAAAACCCAGCTCAGAAACAACGGTGTGAAAGTCTGGAGGATGTGTAAGGAAGACGGAGGGTTAACACCGCAGAATAGGGATTTAGGAGACAGGAGCAGGGTATAAATGAAGATGTATACTTGTACTCTGCACTGTACATGTAGCAGTTGCTTCATGAACTCACTCGGGTTTAACTGTATTTGTTGAACTGACAATAAACTATTCACTTTGAACTCTTCATACTCAGTTGGTTTCTTTCTTAAATATTGAAGTTTATTACAAGTTGCAGATTTCTCCAAATATGGTGAAGAACCTAAAAACATCTGGCCCATCCTGAGAGTTATTTAACATGTTATCTGATCACTTGTCTTGTTCATTGGCAGTGTCGTAATGGCACAGCCCACTTCATCAAAAAATTAAAGAAACACATTGAAAACACAGATCTCAATAGAAAAATCATGCTGGATATCTATACTGGTATGGACTGGGTAATGAGCTTAAAAACTGTTCCTTTAATTTTTTTTAACAATGTGTATATATATATATATATATATATTAGACATTTAACAATCATCCCTGGCATGGGACAGTTGTTACACATGCCAGTAGTGACTGTACTTGGATCAATTTTGCAACTTATTGACTTCATAAAACCACTTTTATACACGTTTCAGTAGCTGAAAACATTTAGGTTTATAATATGGCAAATTGTAGTTTTGGTTGTGTATAATATGGCAGTGTAGCCTTTTCTTAGGAAAAATCACAATAAGTGTTACAACTGTAACTGGTCTTCTATGACCCTGCTATCAAGTAATTATATTCATGCTTTAGTAACATGGCAGGTCTGCTTCCATATGTGCACATGGCCCATCTTTTGTGAATAACTGAGGAAGCTGTTTACAAACAATATTCTGATCCAAAAATGAAGTTGGACTTGTGCAGTTAAGACTTCAGAAACATGTAAGATAAGGAAATTCAATGCATTAAAGCAGTAACAATACTATCAGAGAAACAACTATGCTTAGTTATCATGGTAGTACAGTAGTTATAACAGGGAGTCAATGTTGTTTTAAATATTTTATTCATGCAGGTCAGATTCCAAAAACGGCAATACAATGTAGAGTACTGTAAATTTTGGATGTCCATCAAAATTCTGTATAAAATCAATTTCCCTAACAATTACATTGTAGGCCTATTGACTTCATGTTTTATATGTCTGCAACACCAGGTCTATAATTTACTGATGCTTTCTTCAATTCAGTCAAAAATCTTAACTTGTCTCGCTTAACCATGCTATTCTGAATGCTTCTCTACAGTTCCAATTTTAAAAACATTTGGTCTTCAGACTGGCCATTGTCAAATCCTACTTGGTTTGAAGACCATGGTCAGTTTTCAATTTGCTGGCAGTGCCTTATGGATAAGGTTGTGTGTAGCCCTAGCTAACACTCCAAGACAAATATGCACACTATCACAAAACTCTGTAGCAAATAACTAGTAATGTTTAAGTAGAAAAATTAAATGTCAGCATGTGCTTTCTACGTTTCTAGTTCAGTAGTCTTCTACTTACCTGCCGACTCTGAAGGTCTCCAGCAGCCTTTGATGTCATCTCCCCGAGGATTCAAGGTAAACTAGTCTCAGCTATTAAATCTCACCTGGTGGAGTATAGCTGGAGTGTGCTACACCCAAGTTCCAATTTTGGCACTGAACGGGACAAGGTCAAAGGTACGCGGCAATGAATGATTAAAGCTGTAGCACTTCAGACAGGCGCAGCGAGGAGACATTTCTTTGACCAACGTGACGATTTGAACAACTCTGTTACGTGATTTCATTATTGAACGGATCCTGAAATATTGGGAGCTGATTTTTGTTTCAAGAGCCTAGCAGGGGATTTTAATCAATTAAAGCCGTTAGATTAATGAAGCGCTGGGCGGGATTTTGAGCAAGATTGCTACACAATCCATTTACTGAAACCAAAGTTCAACAATGGAGAGGTAGGCCTACATGTGAACGCTTTGCGGTAACTGTCAAACCCCCCTACGTCTTAGAAGTTTACATGTTCACAGCAACGCCACAGGTTTGGTTTACGATGGAAAGGCATAACATGATGGAACCAACGTGTAGATTAGATTTAATACCAGACATTATTCAGTTCAGTTAAATCTACAGTCACAAGTATCGCCTAGAAACTGCTGCTGAAATCATTCAGCTTTCCAAGGACACAACATCAGACCACTAATTATTCGACGTAAAAGTACAACTTAAATAAAAAGAAAAACGCCTAACTCAAGAGGTCAAGCATTAAAAATACTACAGCACAATAACAAACTAAAACAATCAGGGGGGGAAATTACGAGTGTAAAAACTGTCCCAAAATAATAAAAACAAAAACAGAGTTGGACGTCGGCAATTCGGTTCCTCCTGTGAGCGTCGCAGGGGAACGTAACGCGCTCAGCCACAGACAGGAAGAGGATAGTGTCACGTGCATCAGGAGGCGGCGAGCGGCGACGCAGTTGGACGACGATCCTGAAAAAAGAGCAAATGGCACACATGAACTGTCTGCAACTGATGGTACAAAGAACGTTGTTCCATTTTAATTATCTATTCTGTTATCCATGTTTTTTCGAGTCCCGTTCTTCAGTCAGAGATCCTAGACTGAACATCCTCTTTTTGTCGGATTGTGCCACACATTTAAACTGGCATTAGCTCAAAGCCAAGTTAGCACACAGCTGTGCATTACCAACGACTGTATAACCTGTTGAATAGCACTTCGAACGTATGCTTTGTCAAAGCCTCGTTTTCCGCCACAAGATCTAGAGCGTGCAGGACAAGTCACAAGCTGCCTCTGCTTTTACAGGGACGAATGGCTATTTTAGGAAAGATATCAACACCAGTCTACCTCAGACCTATTCTCACCTTCACATGCCAGGGACTTGCTTAATAAGCGTAGCGTGCAGGCGGTGGCGGAGGAAGCCGTTCTGCGTAGGGGTCCCTAGCACGTGGAACTCCGTATGCCGGGACCCGGGGAACCGGAGAGAGTCGGGAGCGCTCGTAGGAGTACCCATTACTGGCGGGGGGCATTGGCGTGCTAGGCGCTCTCCTGAGAGGGCTGCGATCTCGGGCATAGTACGGGGACGGAGGAGGTGGAAGGGGCCGACGCTCATACGGGTCAAGCGACGAGGTCATAAGACGGTCTCGAACGACGGCTGAGGGGGGAGGGGGAGGAGGAGGGGCGCCAGGACGTTGGTCCTCATAGGAGGCGATGCCATACGGACGGGCTCTGTACTTCTCATAGTAATCTACCACGCCGTACCTGTCCCTATCACCCTCGTAGGGACGGTCGGGGTAAACAGCTCGTCTAGGGGGAGGAGGTGGCAGAGGAGGGGCGGGGTAACCTGGGGGAATATGGCCGAGGCGGCCTCTCAGGTAGCTGGGAGGGGGAGGCTCGTGTCTCTCTCCTGGATAGCGAGGGGGCCAATAGCCACCCCTGTCTGGTGGAGGAGGAGGGTAGTCGTCCCGTTCGTCATGTCTGGGACGGCTCTTAGAAATCTGGACATGGATGCGTTTGCCTAAATACAAAAAAATAAGATGAAGAAAATACAAATTAAACAATTGGGTGTAAATAAGACCATCTTTAATTGTCCAGCAAAATGGCATTTCTTACCTTGAAATTCCGTGTTGTCCAGTCCCTTGATGGCATCCATGGCCTCGTCAGAGTTGGACATGTGTACAAAAGCAAAGTTTTTGACAACAGCACACTCTGTGACTGTACCATACTCTTCAAAGAGTGCACGGAGCTCGTCATCGGATCCCTTTTCTACGTTTGCTACATGCAGTTTGACTGAGCCCTGGTTCTTCCCATGGCTGGCCTCCACGTTGATTGGCGTGCCGTGAAGCTTGTAGAGGTGCAGACTCTTAATAGCTTTGGTGGCAGCCTTGCGGTCATCCATGTGGACGAAGGCGTAGTTCTTGATGATGGCACATTCTGTGACTGTTCCGTACTGCGTAAAGAGTGCCTTGATTTCTTCCTGGTCTGCCTCCCGGGGCAGATTCCCCACGAAAATCTTCACCATTGTTAAAGTTCTGTTTCAAAGCAAACAAGAGAATAAAGGGAAAACGCAGGGAAAACGCAGGGAAAAGGAGGGGGGGGGGGTACAAAACATTTAATTAAAGTTTAGGCCGTTGGTCCTTGTGTACTCAGCATGCATGTATCTTATCTGACACTATAGTCCTAGCTGCGATTTAACCGGGCCTGTGGCAAAATGGCTGACGTCAACTAACGCAGCGAGTCAACTAGCATTAATTTACTAATTTTTGCACATGTTGCCGAAGTTATTTAAACATTAAAACCTGTCTATCCAAATGTGTTGCTATAACGGTGTGGTGTGGATTATCGCAACACATTTTGAAGTCTCGGTGTAGCAAACTTGCTAGTGCGAGCTGTTAGCCACAGTTAGCTCGCTAGTCAAGGCACGCTACTACACAAAGCACCGCTATCCACGTTAGCACACAAGCGCAAAGCGACGCGGTGCCGAAAAACACACTCAAAGGTTAGAAGACATTTCTGGAATATTATATGCTGTGAATTGCAAATGCCACGACCCCGGCGTGTACATCCTAAGTTACCTTTTTACCAGGCGGCCTATAGAAAGGATTCAAACCCTTGTCGAGAGCTTTCCGCCTGTCGACTTCCGTTAGGTTTTTGCCTTCCTTGTTTTACTTCTTCTTCGTCTGTTTCGTTCCCGGATCTCGATCCAAACCACACCGTCACCCACAGTCGAGGAGGGTGTAGTATCCCCGTTATGGTTTTTAAGGTTTTATGGACTCAACATGCTTTATGTCTTTATATGACAGTAAAAAAACACGGAAAATGTTGTCCCGGCTCCTCGAAATCTCCTTCCAGCTACACCCGAGTCCAAGTTTGGTAATAACTCACCCCTTCTTGTATTTATTAAGCAATACCGGCATTTTTCACTGCTTGGTTCTTGTAATTACCAGACAATAAAGGAGTTACAACAGTTTATTTGGCTAATATGGTTGTTTACGTGTCTTCCTTTGTCTCAAGCATAGACTGTATTCGCGTTCAAGTTGCGTCATTGGGGAATTTTCAGTGCTGTGGTGCTACGTTCAGGTGCACATCTTAAAATTGTATTTTAGAGAACGACAATCCATTAAATGTTTGATTAGAAAGGTTTTTAAAAAAAACATTGTAACAAAGGTATCAGTGAGTAGAGTGACGTTTTTTTTATTTTCTAATGCTAGTCGCACGTGTAGCACAGTAATTTGCAGCAATAATTTCTTTTTTTTATTGTGTAATCTGTTGATAATATTTTATTCTACTGAGCAAAAGACTCTATTAAACGCCAGAGAATGGTGAAATATGCCTATTACAATTTCCCAGAATGCAAGGTGGCCTCTTCATATTGCTTTTATTGTCCACCTAACAGTCTGGAAACACAAATACACTCGGTTTCAAACAACACAAAACAGAAAGCAGCAAATCATCATATTTTGAGAGGTGTGAACCAGGGAACATGAATTTAGCTGGTGGTGCGCTAGAGTTGCATTTGTGTAAGTATGTGAGTGGCAAATGACCTTGCTAGACTGACAAATGAAATGGAAACGCGGGCTTTAACGTTCTATTTACCACGGCTTTCCCTCATCCACAATGCAAGACGGTGGTTTTTCCGAGTTTTCACACGAACGCAGCATTGTTACTGGGTCTTGTGAGAGTGAGGAAACTTTAGAGAGAAGACAATCGCTTTGCAAGGAGTCGTCTTCCTGTTTTCGCTTTCAGCAGCACCAACACCGTTAGTAAGATTCCTCTCGGCGCTTAGGGTAGGCTACATTTGATCCAGCTTTTCTGTGGCTGGGGTAAAAACACCTATCTGTATCTTCAAATTGGAAACTTCAACAGACAGGTAAGGCACAGACATCTAACAGCAGGACTTAATGTATTGTGTTACTTTTGTTTTGACTGGCAAACCTTATCGCACGGGAGTCCTAATAGATTGGTTTGTCTTCTGTCCCAACAGCCTTTCATCACTGAGTGTCAACAGGTCAGCTCACCCTCTGCCAATTTCATTTTTTTCATGATGAACGTGTCCCAGACAATGGAGACGGAGGAGGATCTCCCCACTTGCCTCCACATCAAGCTTTACCACCCTCAGCAGAGTTGTAAGGGCCTTTACGGGCTGATTCCTCTGGGGAGCAGGCGCAGACACTCAGCAGATGACTCGCTCAGGCTGGGACGTGACGCCCAGGCCTGCAGCTTCGCCCTGGTGGACATCAGGGTGTCCCGCAAACAGCTTGCCCTCCACGCCTACCGTACGCCCCAGAGCCCAGACCTGCAATTCACCATCCAGAACTTGAGCCTGAGGGGACAGCTGTCGGTGAACAGCGCGGCGCTGGGCTACCTGGAAAGGATGGACCTCCCGGACAAGGCCCTGATCCGGTTCGGAGAGTACGAGATGCTTATCATCCGAGAGACTGGTGAGGCCAAGGGGAGCTTCGAGGTCGAGTTTGAGGTGCTGCCAGTGCCTCCGAGCAGAGAGACGTGCATGTGTGTGCCTAGTACGAGACCTGTTATGGACACAGGCTCACGTGTCAACAGTTTCCCAGCTGAACTCAGAGATCTTGGCCCCTTGGAGACTGATGAGACTCTCATGTGCTATTCGTGACGAACCAGCGCTGCCATGTTAAATGTGACTGTTACTTTCTTATTGACTTGCATTTGAATGCAGTACAAATTATGTAGTTGTTACATTAGAACCCTCTTTGTAATGTGAACGCACTAGTATTATTTTGCAACCTTTTTCTGTACTCCATGTCTATAGATTAAAAAACTGTGATCTTAATAAATAACACCTTTTTAACTGTAAAAGTCTCAAAGGCATTCGTGTTTACATTTTCAACTTGAGCACATTAAACTGTTTTTTTGGTAGCAAAACATGATTTTCCAGATTTTTTATTTTTCTGCTTCAGCTTAGTGAGGAAAGATGTTTTGAAGTATTCCTTTGCTTAAAGCAATAAAAGTATCAGTACAAGTACCGATTACAAGTACAGGTTCTACGTGCAATATTTCACTCAAGAGCAAAAAGTATTGCCAGCCATATATTAAATCTTAACACTTAAAACACATCAAATGTAGAGGTACATGTTATGCACTTGGTCTGTTTTATAATATTGGATTATTATTGGCACATTAATGTGTACGTAGTTTTGTAACATTCTTGCTGGCTGTGGTAACTAGGTCAAATATAAATAACACAGACCAAATGCATAACATGTACCTCTCTACCTTTACTGAATTAAAAACTGTATTTCTCAGAGCAGACTTTGCAGACATGTTTATTAGATTCGCTACTCCACATCACATGATCAGACAAAAAAACAACACACCGATGCAAGGGTGAGACAGTGCATCATCAATAAACTGGACTTGGGTAACGGCATCTTCCCATTAGCTGGCCCTCTAGCTAACACCAGCTAGTGTTAACAACTCAAAGGTAGACAGACACACACTGGTCAGGAATGTTGTTTGTCCAGATACTGGTGCTATTTTGTAATAGTCTTAGAACAAAGTCCAGTCTGATTGGAGAATCTCAATGTAATTTTACAAGCAGGGCTTTTATTGCAAGGAGGAGCTTTATCGCATGGAAGCAGAAGATATGATCACAGCGTTACTGTAATTGTTAACTACAGTTGGTTTCAGAAATGTCAAGTACAAATGTCAAGAGTACTGTCATGCAGGCAGCAGTTGGACCAGTCCTGCAAACCTTTATTGAAAACAATCATCACAGTAACATAATACTAACCACCACCCAAGGCCAGCAAAAAGGGAGTGTGTTTAAAGGAAACCTGATCTCAAGTGATAAACCTACGCCAGCTAACATTTCCAAACAGGAGAGAAATTATTTTGAAAATTTAAAAAGGAAATCCTCCAGATTACTTACTTTTAAGTACTTTACGGATTGCTAATTTAGGGGCGATTTTTGGCTCTACAGTTATCTTAAAGTTTGTAAATCACATTTTCTCAAGAGACACACATTAGTTAATCACATCTGCAAATTTTCTCAGGAAAAAAAAAAAAAAAGATTGCCACATCTCATGATAAATCACGTGACGTTGACCGACAAGCCATAAAAACAGTTTGTTACCACCAAGTAAGGATATTGTGACCCTTTTTGTAGGGCGTGAAATTACAGCTGAATTGAGTAAAAACTCCAATGTCTTACACACTTTGTACATTGAGGGGAATGTTTCGTTGCCCACGTATTTCAAAATCGAATCAAGTTTTCCCAGCTTTGAGGACTTGTCTCGTGAAAAATGTGTTTAAACATGAAAAACCTTAGTAAATAAACTATTCATACTGAAAAAACTATGTAAAAATATTGCATATAAAAATCCAAAACAATTTATAAAATACATTAACAATTAAGTGCTGCAAATAGTTGTATGCAACTGCCTATATACAGTAACTGTATATGTGTATGAAATAATTTATAACAATTTAAATATAAAGCAAAATGTAAAGTGTAAATGATCATGCAATGATTCAATTAAGCATTTACAACACTGCAGCAAAATCGTCACATGTGCAACACATTAATTTTTCCTCCATTAAATCCATTATTTTGCCATCAGCTGCAGAGAACAAAGATGTAACCGTGCACGCTTTCTGAGGACTGGACATTCACTCCGGCTCAACCAATGGACCAACTCCATGTCCTGTAAAAAAAAACAAAACAAGACATTTCACTCAAAACTCACAAAATATGTCTCTTATAGACTTCATGGTGTACTGCTCATACTGCTTTACCTTCAAATACAGGACCATTTGATCCCATCTTCTTCTAGCTTGTAGTGTTCAGAGGCCACAAACGCCTGTGAATTCACCCCAAAGACCCATTACAGGCACCAGAGCGGACAGGCCTGCAGACAAAGAAGCAGGGTCAGCAATCCCAAGCCTGTACATCCAACATATTAACAACGTATAAAAAAGAAAAGAAATGGCAGTGTGTTCACATAACATTTTAGCAAAATGCAACATTGGAGTAATTTTTTATTGAACCCCCTTAAAACCTTTTTGTTTTTTAGACTTTGAAAATAAAATTGTAACGTTCCGACTACTATAGGAACAGTGCAGCATAAATGCTAGTACGGATGGAGACTTAAATTAATTGATTGCATTAAAAGTAAAGTTTAAACAATACCTACCTCTTTTCTACAGGATGCTGCACATCTTCCATGGATAACTTATGACCTGGCAATCTCCTGCATAGAGTCTAACAACCTACAAAAAGCAAAAATGCTAATAATACCAAGACTGCATGCAATTTGTGCAATTTGACTGCATGCAACTATAACAGAATAGTTATAAATGTTGAGAGTGAAGACAATAATGGAAAGTACGACTAATATGTAGTGTGAACCCAATGACAGAGAAATGAATGCAAAGCAAGACTGTAGAACAATTGTCGCCAGACGACATGAGACGTGAGCCATCGCAAAGCTCAGTTAATTATCGAAAAACACTAATTGGCTCGACACAAGGTAGAAAGTGGACGACGGTTATTGAGGAAAGATGCAGCTCCGTGTGTGCCGCGTCAACACATAGCAGCCAACGGACGCAGCGGAAAAAAACTTTGCGTGTAGCCACAGAAGAACGCAGGAAACGTATGTTAAAGATTTGATTAGGAGGCATTAAGTTTGAGGGTCTTAGAGGGGAAGTCGGACCCAAAAATCTACTTTTAACGTTTACATTTGCATACACGTGTCTTACACTGTTTAATTACCCAAGAAAGCACTCACTTCGCATCACAAGCCTGGCTGTTCAGGTGAACATGCACGAACACAAGATTCCCGCTCGACTTGGAAAGGCTCACGTGTTTCCCAGCATTTCCACTGGAAATGAACGAGGCTGAAAAATCATCATCTACCATGTGTCAAGCTCCTAACGCTGTGCGGTGTGAAGAATGACACTGAAAGCAAAAAAATAAATAAATAAAGAGTTAAGGCGCCTGGATATTGCTAAATACCCAACGAGGAATAATATCACAGTTAAAAAGGCGGTTTTTGGTTTGATTTGTTTATTTAAAAAGCCGTCAAATGAAAAGCAACTTGTAAAGTAAATAAAATCATACATAAACGGTGCTATGGATTGTATTTTCGCAAGAAAATAAGAAAGTGTAAAAAGAACAAAATCACACTGAACTGTTGATTGTCATGCTAACATGTTCTGCAAATCTTAGAGATTACTGTACAAGCTGCCACACCAGTGTTTTATTTGATGAGCATTTTGTCATTAGCCAACAACCTTAGTCTGAACACAATAATTTAGTTTACAAAGACTATATATTTTAAATGACTTCCCTCCTTATGATATTCCCAGAGACCAAGAGTCCATTAAAAAAGATTGAATAGCAGTGATTTTTGGCCGTTAACAGTACCGTGGCACACTGAAATAGACCAAGCACCTAAAGCCAGCATCCTATTCTGCAAACATTTTAAGGATTTGAAAACAAGCAGAGAAACAGAAAGGGTATAAATAGCTCAGAAATATACGTGAACTGTTGACATGAAAATCGTATGATTTTAAGTACGCAATACAATATCTTCCAGTAAGTGTCAGGCGAACGCAACGCAATCCGCCATAGACGAAGGGGATGTATAGCGCCACGTGCATCAGCAGACGACGACGATCTTGTCATATTCTAAACCTGGAAAGAGAGCACACCACACATGTCAAGGAGCGCGTTTTACTCAGGATTCGCGCAAGACTGATCTTTGATGTTGAAGCAGCAATATTTTAGGATTCTAGGAGCAATGTTTAATTGTTGTATATTGACCTCTTGGCTGAACTAGCTCTGCAGGAATTAAGAGCTGTGGCTGATGGTGATGGTTTAAAGCGTGATTCCACCTCAACTTATGGTTTCGGCTCTCAATTGCGGTACATAGTTTCTTAATCATTGCTTTCGTCTAATCAACGTGATTCATGATGATGTCAACAGATGAAACAGCCTCCCTCTGGTCTCACCTTGTGTTACACTCCCGTGTGCCTAATAACCTGCAAACCGAGGAGGGGGTGGCAACGGTACTCTCTCTGAGAAGGAGTCCCTGGGGCGGGGAGCTGCATACATCGGAGGCCTGGGCAGCGGGGAGAGCCGGGACCGCTCGTAGGTGTACCCGTTACCAGCTGATGGAGCAGGCGGAGGGGGAGCTCGTCTGATGGGGCTTCGGTCCCTGACCATGTAGGGCGGTGGAGGGGGTGGGAGCGGACGGTGCTCGTATGGGTCATGGGCCCCCATTCCAAGATGTTCTCTAACCAGTGCCGAGGGAGGAGGCGGCGGCGGAGGAGGGGGGATGGCACTGGAATGCCCGTCATTGCAGCCTGCCATGCTGTAAGGACGGGCTCTGAATTTCTCATAGTAATCGACCACCCCATAGCCGTCTTGCTCGCCATAGCCGGGATAAGCTGCTCGTCTCGGGGGAGGGGGCGGCAGAGGCGGGTAAGCGGACATGCAACCTCTGTAGGGAGGCTCAGGCCTCTCCCCCGGGTAGTGAGGAGGATAATAGCCTCCTCTGCCAGGCGGAGGTGGATAATAGCCCTCCTCGGGTTCCCCTCTGGGTCTGCTTTTTGATATCTGAACATGTATGCGCTTCCCTGAGAGAGAGAAAAACATTGTCCCTCAAATCTAAAAGGCTGAATATGAAGAGACAGTATGGGAAAACCCAACAACTTCCAATCATTTCGTTTACACGGTAGAGCATCAAATATATTTACCTTGAAACTCGGCGTTATCCAGGGCATCCAGGGCATCCATGGCCTCATCCGAATTGGCCATGTGCACAAAGGCAAAGTTCTTGACAATGGAACACTCTGTGACAGTGCCGTACTCTTCAAACAGCTCGCGGAGCTCTTTATCAAAGCCCCTTTCTACGTTGGCTATGTGGAGCTTCACAGGGCTCTGGTTCTTCCCTCTGCTGGGCTCCACGTTGATGAACCTGCCGTTTAGTTTATAGAGATGGAGCTCCTGGATGGCTTTGTTGGCCGACTTGCGGTCTTCCATGTGGACAAAAGCATAGTTTTTGTACTTGGCACATTCTGTCACTGTGCCATACTGGGTAAACAGAGCTTCCACTTCCTCCTTCCCAGTGTGCTGAGATAGGTTCCCAATGAAAATCTTCACCATTGCTGCTCCAGCGCACTTCTCTAACAGGGGTAGACTGAGGGAGACAACACATGCCAGCATGTAGTAACACAAAGTAAACGGTGAAACAGAAAATGGCTAAAGTATAACGTCATCATCAGGACATAGACGGCTTGTAATCGAGGCCACTGGAGCAAAACGAAAATTAAATCCCGTCACCATGTGGCTTGTTTACCATCGTTCGTATTTACCAAAAACGACACGACTTCGAAGTAGCGCAGCTGACTTTAAAGCAAGATAAAGTCGAAGACGTTTCCGTGTTTGCACTTCCTGGTCAGAGAGCTGCTAGCCAGGGTCGTTTCATTTGATTGGTTGCTATTAGCACGCTAACATTAGCTATTAGCCATTTTGTCTCATGTGACTGAACACAATACAATTCCGCTCAACCACTGACGTTGTATGCGGTTACGAATAATAATAAATGACGAACGACTAGAGAAAAACATTAAAACGACAACACTCACAGCACGTAAAAGGCGCGACAACGAAGTCGGAACACAGATAAAATACACCAGATACCGGCAGGCGACATGCGCACAAGTAGGAATCTAATTGGTGGATGGATGTGTCTCTCAAAACCTACGGACTGTGATTGGGTAAAGGGGGAACGTTTGTTCGGAAAAGGCTGTTCGTTTAATATTGACATAGGTATAGCTTAGTGATGGCACCGTTCAGTAAAATGTCAAACCCCCGCTTTTTAAAAAAAAAAAAACTATATACCCTGACCTGTGCGATCTCCCACCCATGCTCAGGAATTCTATTAACGTGAATTCCTCTCTGTGAGTCTCATACAGCCTACAGGTCATAATAACTACATGCTCTACTGCCTCCTCTTCCAGACATCCCTCACAGAATCCTGGTTGGTGTTTCCCTATCAATTTCAGTGTTTTGTGCACTGTGCCCCAATGTTAACCATGTCAACACCAATACTAAATACCACTGACAGACTTCGGGTCATCCAAAAGTCTGCAGCTCGGCTGTTATTAACCAGAACCAGGAGGAGAGAGCACATTAGCCCAGTTTTAGCTGCTTTGCACTGGCTTCCTGTAACATTTAGAATTGATTTTAAGGTCCTCCTCCTTGTATATAAAGCCATAAATGGGCTAAGACCAAGCTACATTTCCAACTCCCTTGATAATTATTTGCCTTCAAGAACACTCCGATCATCTGCTGCTGGATTATTGAATGTTCCCAGAAACAGCAGCAAGAAAATCGGGGATGCAGCCTTTATCAATTATGCCCCAAAGCTTTGGAACACACTGCCAATAGATATCAGGGAAGCCAACTTGGTACACATCTTTAAGAGCAAGCTTAGCCATCTGCAATTTGCTTTTTAGTTGCTTTTAAACATTATTTAAAATTTTACAATTTAACTTTATGCACTTCTGCACTTCTTTTAAATATGCAAATTGTACGCTTACCATTTCTTACATTCTGCTCAAGTTTTATTTCTCTGAACTGCACTTTATTTTATGCATTCTCTTCTGTAAAGCACCTGGTGCATTTAATTTCTTTATTGTAAAGCACTTTGAACTGCGTTTCCTGTATGAATGGTGCTATATAAATAATGTTTATTATTATTATTATTTCCTCCCTCCTGTCCACTACCCACCCTAGCACCTTTGACGCTCTTCTGAATTTGATATAGATGTCTCCCTTTCCCCTCTCAGTCCCACCTATCTTGCCACATTTTCAATGTTTTTTTCCTCAAATTATACATTTGACATCTGCTTTACTCATTCTAATTTGCATTTGTACAGTTCCTTTCTGTAAAGCTCTCTTTTCCAATCCATGGAATGTGCTCACCAAGTTACTTTTACCCTTTCCTTTCCTTTTTACCTCTGGCAAATACCAATCTATATGAGGCCACACAAGCATCCATGGAGCCACCATCTGCCAAACTACTATCGGGCTTAACCTCAAACCAAACGCTCCCAGCTCTTTTGCTATGTAGTTCCCTACTCGACCAAAGTTCTCCCTCTGAAACTTCCCATTCTCCCACCCCTCCTGTAACACTGTAACACTAAATTAGTCCAGTAATTTGCCATCAGTTGCGTCCTTCTTAATTCCAATGGCATTTCTCCCATTTCCACCTGTAGGTCTGGTACTGGTTATGTTTTAAAGGCCCCACTGCACACGCTCAAAGCCTGTTCCTGAATCACATCCAGCTTCCCTAAATGAAACTTGGCTGCAGAACCATACGTTACACTGCCGTAATCCAGTCTAATCCAATCTTATCAAGGCCAAATACATTCTTTTCAGTGATGAGCAACTTGCTCCCTACCAGTCAGACAGCTCAACAAATGTATTACTTTTTTGCATTTAACTTCTATTTTCCTAATATGGTTTACCAATGTTAACTGTGAATCAAAAGTAACCCACAAAAACGTAAAAAGTTCCAATGCATTGCTAGTGTCATCCCTTCCCCAGTTATTTCCTTGTAAAATATACAATTTTTTCTACTGAGAACCTGCACCCCCAATCATAACCCCACTCAACTACCCCATCTATTGCACCCTGTACTTTCCTGACTACATGCCCCATGTTCCTTCCTCTTTTCCATATTGCCCCATCATCTGCAAAAAGTGACCTACCTATATCTGCTGGCACCATTGACAACACGTCGTTTATCATAATCATGAAGAGTAGCAGGCTGCTCACACTACCAGAGGTGTTTTACGGCTCTTCTTCTTCTTCATCATCTAGTTTCACGGCGGTTGGCATCCAGCTTTTGGTGCATTGCCGCTCTGACTTTATTCTCAGAATTCTGACTTTAATCTCAGAATTTAAAAAAGTAATAATATCTAAAAAAAAAATAAATGTGGCCCTAATCCTCTTCTGTAATGAGTTAAGGCCTTAAACAAATTAGTTTGTACATGCATATTCTCTGCTTATAGATTCCTATAAATTTATTAAAATGTGTGATCAATCAAAAATGAATGATCAATTTGAAGAACTTCTCCTCATACAAGTCATTTCTGTCCAATACTGAGCCTGTGTAGCTGTCACGTGAGAAAAACAAAACACACACATTATTGTTGCGCAATGCGCAAGTGCGACCAAACGATCGCCCTGAGAGGACTAATTCCTACTAGTGCATAACAAAGGAGTAGTTCAGTGAACGATTCACTCATGATCGACACATCACTAGTATAGCTCAGAATGACCTTATTGGAAAAATTGTGCTTTCACCTGTAGCAAATTAAGTTTCTCTTTATAGTGTGTTCTGACATTTGGGAAACAAACTATAACCCACTGTACATACCTACAAACATGAGGTGCATTTACATTCTGACTGAAGTTAACTTGTAAAGTGTATACATAATGTATTTCTATTTAGATACTGCATCTAAGATGTGAGAAGACAAGACCATCCTGTGTCAGGAAAAAAGTCAGTACATTAAGTCAGTGGAAAATCAATGACAACTTAACTTTTAAACTATCTTCTTTGTGTAGTTTTACGGCAGTTGGCATCCAGCTTATTGGTGCATTAACAGACAATAGACTCAATATCTACATCCTGAATCCATCCCTAAAGCTCATGGTTTAAGGACATTAAAGGCATGTTGTGATGAGCTGCTCCAATCCTCAAACATGTCTGTTTGCACTCCTGTGTTTACACCAGCAGTGTGGAAATAATGAGAAACAGCAGCAGTGAAAAGTTCTGGAAAACCCCTCTGAATTTCCCCTGTGAGCCTGAGTCTGTGTTTTCCAAGCCATTTCCTCAGAGTTCATGTTGCCACTGTTAGTCAGATTATGTCAGTCAGATGTTACATTGTCCAAGAAGTATCCATTTAGCATCTCTGGAAAATTATGGAATTAACCATGCTGTCACTAACATATTTAGAGAGCCTCAGTAACCACTGGACAGATCTTACAGCTGTATTAGGCAATGTCACGCATGTATTAAATCCCAAATGCAAAATTAAAAAGTACACCTGGAATATGCTACATCTCTTTGTGAATCCAAGCAAACATAAATGCTGTCAAATGAAATGTGATACATGATAAGAGATGCAGCTGTTTGGATTTACTTCAGGGCCAAGAGAATGAGATGCCTCATGGCTGACATTGAGAATATATGTGTACTTTAATGTGGTGCTTTACATTTATTAATATATATTTTAAACAGTTTCTAAAACGTTTATATATATTTCAGCCGTTGATCACCAAGTGAGTGTGACTACAACAGTAAATGTCCAGTAGAGGGAGACACACGCTGACAAAAGTGAAGTCACAGGGGAGGAATTTTGTTTTACTGCACCCTCCTCCAACATTATATCAGCACACTAATATTTTTGAGTTTCAAGTTCATGTCCAGCTCCCCAGTAAGCTTCCTGGGGGAAAAGGTAAGGGTGAACAGTGTTCTGAACAGAATCACTTTTTGTGCGATTATTCTATGAACCACACATTTCATCGAGATCATATGTCTCGTGGCTGAACAACTCATCAAATAAGGTGTGTCAAAGTTCCACCAAGCTATAAAACTGTTTTAATGCATGATGGGATGAAATATAGGATGTGTTAGGCAGCTGAAATTAATGTGGAAATGAAATCACCCGTCGTCCACAAGACTTAAATCAAACAAGTTGTCTAGAATTCCTGCTGAACTCTTCATGGTTTATTGGATGCAAACTAATCTAAAGGAAAAGACAAATTAACTAATAGCACAAGTATTTGCCCTTTTAAATATTTAATAGGACCTTTGGCAGCATACATCCTTGAATCTGTGTGGGTAGATATTTATGAGTTTTGAACATCTGGGACACTGCGATTTTAACCCCATTCTTCTTTGCAAAACTTCTCACACCTTGACTTGGAGATTCCACAACATTAATGTCAGTGTTTTGAAGCCATCCCTGTGTAACGTTGGCTTTATAAAATGTAGAAGATTAACCTTCAACCCTCCCAAGTGTCAGGTCTCTTGCGGACTGCATCAGGTTTTCCACCAACATTTAACAGTAAGTTGCTGCCTTAGCAGTCTTTTCAGGGCCTGTTACAGAGAGGCATCCTCCGGCATGATTCTGCAACCACTGTGCTTCATGAGGATTGTGCATTTCTGATGATGTGCTGCGTTTAGTTTACAGCAAACATAGCATTTAATATGAAGGCCAGAAAGCCCACTTTTGTTCTCCTCAGACCCACAGAACTTTGTTCCGCTTAGCTTCAGAATCTCCCAAATGCTGTCCGACGTAACCCCAGATGTTATTTGATTTATGTATTTTTAAATGGTGGCAGTTAGCTTGCCATGCTGCCATAAACTAACTGGTGAAGGACCCAGCCAACTGTTGCTGTACACACACCGTCTCAGCCATGCAGCCCTGGAGCTTGAGTGCTCACAGTCCTCTTGTTGCCATTCTCATGTTATATTCTAGTATCATAGTCTTTTTACAGATTTGTTTAGAATGTTCCTTTACTCGTTTCTGCCTGGAAATGTGCAGATTTTTTTCTGTTATAGTGTGAAAAATTTAATTACATTTGGTGGAGGAAAAAAAACCTCTAAATTCTAAAATAAAACCACGTCCGTGGGGGTTGGAAATGCTTTTGACAGGCACTTTGTCTGTACTCACGGTTAACAGCATTTACAGGTGGATGCATTCACTAAAGAGGGAGAGATGCTCTGTGGGTCCAGGCACAAACCGAAACCACGATCCTGTAAATACCCTGCCGAGTCACTCTAGAGAGAGCGCTCACTAAAGCACTTTTGATGCATATCAAAAGAATTACATCAGAACACAATTAAGGGTAGTGCCCAGCAGTAACTTAAAGGGTTAAATAGAGCAGCTCAGTGGCTGACAGCAGATTCGTGTTCAACATCACACAAGATGAAGGAAGGAAGAAAAAAAAAAACCTTTAGCAAATGTCTATCCACAGCAAGAAGCGTTAGACAAGTTCCACATGGATGTGGCAGGGTACAAATGACAATAGCTGGAGTTCACTGAAGATCAGGATGGCTTTAAATAGCTTGAGCCAAATTTAACACAAGTGTGACGCAGTTACAGCTTCCATTTGTTTTTTTTTGTAACCAGGTCATTTTGAGCTGCTTAAATGACTGCAGTGATAATATATATTACAGAGTGCCTCAATTGCATGAAACCCTGAAAAGGTTTCACTTGACATTTCTATCTGGCTGCTGTGTCCAGAGTTTGATCATATATTAATAAGAACAAACAGTTCAGAAAAAAAAATGTATATCAAACAATGAAAAGTCCTTTATTGCCATCAGAACATGAGTGAGAAAACCAGAGACAAAATCTGACAGAGTGAAGAGTCGACTGTACAACCAGCATCCACACGCACACACACACACACACACACACACACACACACACACAGCAGCCTTTCAACAGGACGTGAGGGATACATAAGGAAATACAGTACACACACAATGAGGTATAAAGGTGAACACAAACATACCAGACAGGGCATCGTCCTCCACACTCACACACGCGCAAACTGAACTACGATACAAATACTCAAGTGCTCGTCCATTCTTTAAAAACACAACATACAGGTGAGCAGAAAATGTATAAGAGCAGCAACTGGGTCATCTCGATTCAACCACACTCCCATTCATCTGTCTCTCAAAACCTTTGGTCATGTGGACATTTGCTTGTCATGCACAATGTTGTCCTTGAATACTTTTGTGAGACTCTGAAACTTGTGAGACTCTGAAACTTGTGAGTGAAGGAATGGGTCCATTCCTGACTCGTATCCACCGATAGAAACTGGGACGTTCTAGGCAGATGAGCGGGAGAGGGGGAAATGTCAAATATTTTCTCGCTCTTCAAGGTCGAGTACCACGTTAGTTGGACATTCAATGTGTACATTAGCAGCAATAGTGAATGAAACAATGGCTTTGTAAGTCAGATTAATAACACCCTTTCCTCATGCACAGGACAGGCACCACCTACTACTCCTTAACTAAACGCCATGCAAAGTTAGAAAAATAGACTGCAAACTCACAAGACAGAGAAATCAAAGTTCATCTCCAGAGAAGAGGTTGATTTCACTTCAATTTTTTATTTCATATTTTCTAAGATGTGGAAAGAGCAACAAAAAGAAACTTGAGAGCGGTAACCAAGACAACAGTAACAACATGAGCAGAGAGCCACTGAGGTTTCTTGTCCCTCTCTTACTCCCATTTGCCAACCCAAACTGCCAGGTACAAGACAAGACACGTGGCTCGTTTAGTTTTCTGTTGCGGTCCTCTACTTTGCGGCACGCGGGCGACCACGTCGACTTGCGCGCACCTGGTGTGTACGCCTATTGTGTGTACCTGTAAGTGTGGGCCTGTGTGTTGCGTAGCTCTCATGTCATTTGAAGCCGTCCCAATCCCACAGTCCAAAGTCTCCAGGCCTTCCCCCTCTAGCAGCACCTGTCCCAGAAAGGTGGTCGCCCTCGTGTGCATCTGGAGCTGCGTGCTGCGGTGCTTTATCAAGACACTAGCGTGGCTTTAAACTAGCACCGCCATCCCCTCCGACACAGAAAAGAGGCACGGTATAGCTCTCTTTTAAGTCTAAATCTTTAGTTCAAGTCTGCAGTCTGTCTGGTCTCAGCCTGTTCTGGTTACAGGGGTGCACATGGGTGCCACCCTGGACACTCGGAAGACCTAAAAACAGGTAAGAGGAGGACGTGACACACCACCTGACACCCCTCAGGCCTGTTGATAAATAGATGCCTCACTGTGTGACGACGCGCCCAGGGCTGCGTTGCATTTCGTTACCTCACCCCTCCCGAGTTTAGTTTTGAGGGTGCCAAATATCTCAACTGTGCACACACAAAACACACACATATACGTGCGCACGCACTGACCCCGGCGCTGTCCATTCTACTCGGAATGAGGACAAGCGCCTTGAATTTCGTATTTGGCACCGGACTTGTTTTTCCTCATGTTGGCCAGCCACTCCCTCTTTTTCTGTATCCTCTTCACTCATTTTAAATTTCACTCCCTCACAAATCTGTTCTCTTCTTGGAACCCAAAAAAAAAACAAAAACCTGGAAAAACATCACTCCCTCTTTTCTTCCTCTCAGGAAACAAAAACAAACTTAATGGAAAAACTCAAGTTTTTTTTATTTATTTTTTTTTTCAAATTCAAGGCACAATGTCTATCAATATTCCAATCTGTCTGTCTCCACTCCCAGGTTCAGTGTGCGAACATTGCGTCACATAAGCTGATGGACTACCTGCTCGTACACAACTCCCTACAGCTTATATCTCTTTTCTGTACTTTAACACTGTTAAGACAAGCGTCTGTTTTGGTTGAGAGAGCGACCGCCAAGTCCAAACCAGTGATAAACAATGAACAAAATTAACATAACAAAAAGACACAATTAAAGACAACCGTTTTGAGAAAAAAAAAAAAAAATAGTCTTGTCCTGTTACTCGTATTTCAGTATTTTTAAAAATCAAGTCATATCCACCAGCTCTTTTTTGGCAAGCTAGTTGGTTTTTTTTTTTAAATAAGCACTAAGTACTGATAGATAGGATAGCATACGCCGTTAACGTGTGTTTTTAAGTAGATGCGTTTGTCGTTTTTTTGTAGTTTTTCACACTCATAGTATGATTTCAGGTATTTTGTCAGGTACTTTTCACTCATCTGTTTAAGGTTTAAGTTAATGCAAGCAGGGACAGAATTTGCCATGGAGTCTTGCTCTAGACTTGGGTTCGCAAAGGGCAGGGCCATTTCTTTACGAGACCCCATTGACCAAGGACAGGGTTTCACTGGCCGAGGTCATGCCTTTGCTGGGGGAACGCTTGGAGGGCGTTCGCTCGGGCATCTGGTCACTGGTCCCATTCTCCTGTGGGTATAAAAAGGTGGGGAAAGGTGAAAACAGTCCAACAATCCAAAGCTAAGTTCAAAATTAGCTACGGCTAGGGTCAATTTGTACGTTTCTGCCTGTACCTTGGGCTCAGGACCAGCATGGTTTTCCTTCTGGGGCAGGTTCTGTCTGCTCTGGGACTCAGGACGGGATATGTAGTCAGCAACAGTCACTGGAAACATTGAAATCTGTTAGCTGGTACAATTGCTGAGGGTTATGTTGGACACTGAGTGTAGATACAGCTTCAAAATGCTGTGCTATTACTTTAAGAAAGGTTACTTTCCTCTGTAGCACTAAATTACAGATACCAAATAAAAAAGGATGACTCACCACTCTCACCTGTCGTCTGTCTGTCACGGCTGGTTGAACCTCCCTCTGGGCGGTTGCCACGGTTACGACGGCGGCGACTTCGGTTGCGGCGCTGGGGTCTGGCTTCTTCATCTAACAGTCCAATGAGAAAATGTGGGTTACCATCTCTGACAAAGTTCAGAATTTCTATTTTCATCAACAAGCATTTTGGCTTTATTTTCAGACATTTACAATGTGCTGGCACGTTCCTACTTTGAGCCATGGCAACAATTTATTTCACAAATGATTATTCAACAGAGATGACACTACAGCACTTAAGTTCTCCTCACCCAGTCCGTTCTCGGTGGGGCCGGCCTGGCTGTCTGAATCTGCAGCAGCATCCATCACGCTGGGCTCCTGGTCGTTGCGGCGGCGGCGGGAGCGGCGGCGGCGGTCTCCTCCCATGCCTTCACTAATGTCCGCGTCGGCCAGCTCTCCCTCACCCTCCAGCAGGGAGTATGGGTTACGGTCTGGGTCCCTCAGCACTGAATATGTCACAGAAAAATAGTATTGCAACTACACTTGCATTCACTCATTTCAAATTAATTTGATCTAGTTTGAACACAAACATTGTCTTATTAAAAATCCATACTGTAGAAATCATTCCATAGCTGACTTAAAAACAATTCTACAATATGGTGGCTTAAAAGCTGACTTATACAGGCATGATATTTTAGTAATGTTTTATATTTAACCAATAAAATTCTCCAACTAATCTCCCTCTGACTCTCAGGTGAGAGCTCCTTACTGGCAAGACTGGGACACCTGCTAAGCAGCACCATACTCTAGGTTCTTTCTCAACTTATTATATAAGATCATATGGAATTTCCCTTCTTCTGCGAACTACAGGTTGAAATTCAAGTATTACCAGTATGCAATTTTCAAGAAACACAATCAACTTGGGCCAAATTTCTCAAATGTTCAAATTACAGCATTATTAAAACTATGAACTTGTTTTAAGACCAGTATACATGAATAAAATGGGCTTGAAAAGGCTGCTTCAAGATTCTAAACACAATCTAAATACTGTGACGTGTCATTACTGCAATGACTACTAAAAGCTCTCAAAACTGAAACAGTGAAGTGTTGAGGCACAAAATATAGACTTAACTACCTGAGCTTATGGTGTTGGAAGGCTTGGAACCTGGCCCTCCACGGCCTCGTGCTGAATTAGAACCTCGGCCCCTGCCGCCCCGTCGGGAGCCTCTCTCATCACCACCTATGCCCCGGGGCCGCTGGTCTCGTTCCATAGTGTCCTCCGACTCAGAAGCATTGGACAGTTCAGAGTTTGTGCCTAAATCAAGCACAGACAAATGATGTACAACAGGAGCAACAAACATAAGCATACAATTGTTTTTAAATGACAAGATGATTACTCTCAAATGTTTCGAACTGAAATTCCGTTTCAGCTCCGTCATTCTCACCATATCCAGAGTATTGGCTGTTGGAGGCCCTGCGCCCTCTGCCGCGGCCCCCATAGGTGCGCGAGGTGTGGAGTGAATTGCTGCTCTCATCGGTCATGTAGCCTTTCTCTCGGTCAGCACCAGGGCCCCCGGTTCGACTAGGAGGTGCGCGGTACCCAACCCCGATCTGGCGGAGCTGCTCGTCAATCTGGAGACGCTCTAGGCGCAGCTGCTCCACTTCCTACAGGATGGGGAGACAGTTGGATAGTGTGAACATCATAGCCTGTTCCTAAGTACATGTTTTTTTGAAATGTTTCGACAACCCCCCCCACCCTGTACACGAGATCCACCTGACTTAACACAAATGGTTGGGAAATAATAGTGCAGATGAACACATCTAAAAAAGATTTAAAAGAAAAATGCGTGGAAAAAGTACCTACATAAACTGCCTTTAAAATAAGAATTGTTATCAAAGTGAGTCGTTCATGGCACCAACACCATTTTAAAGTTTTGCTATTACTGTATTGCGTCGTCGCCAACATTAAGTGGAACATAAGGTCCGTGAGCAATCTAGCATGACATGGTGACCTGGGCCTCTTCCAGTTTGACAAAACAATGCAATTTGCCAAAAGTATTCTAAGTGTTACCATGCTGATCATCTGACCAACAGGCATTACAGGTTCAACTACAAACAAAGCACACATGCTGCTATTTGAATCAAATGATCCACATGCTTAGGGATTACAATGACTCAAAGGAGGATAATAAAAAACGATCAATTATTTTCAAGTGCAGCATTACAGTTCTTTCCATTTACAGCAATCACAGATTTTCTTTTGCTGAATTAATTTGGAATTTGGAGTCTCATACGCTGCAGTTGTTTCACTACAGACACATTTGTTTGCATATACAATACCACACACAAATCCTGCTGTATTGCACTGGGAGCAAGCCATGGTTGTAAAGAATCTGCTGTGGGCCCACGCTGGTTTTGTGCTCGTTTTTAAGTCTATCACTCCACCACTAAGTGGCAGTAATGTGTAAAGTTCAGTGAACCCTGAACCTGACCACTTTTAATAACCCACAAAACTATCTTTCAGATTTTCCAGCTTATATGGCACATATGCCACATGGGCATTGCCGTTTTATGGCAGCTGTGCAATGATAGCAGACTCTATGGTGGGTTAATGGTGGGTGGTTTGGAGGAAGGGAGTCTCACTTTGAGAGAGCTGCCTCTACAAACGACAGCTGAACCACCTCAAGGGAGGTGACGCAGGGCAGGGGGTCTGATTTTATTTTTGGAAGCTGAGGGTCCAGATAGCTGGTAATCTAAACTCCAGCAGACCCTTCACCCCCATCCCACAGAGAGGAGCTATTTATAAAAGCACATGAGGTACGGGCAAAATGAGGTGCTCTCAGCAGCTTTCCTCATGTGGTGCGGGGCAGGAGGGAGACAGGTGACCAATATGAAATGACCCTGCATATACACCCACATATCACATAGAGTGCTTCTAAGAAACCTCTATTTAAGTATCCAGATATTCTGAGCATAAATCCATTTACGGATTCAAATTCAAAGTAAAAATGTCTGCAATGTACAGAATACAGAAATGCTGTAAACATGCAGGTCTATTTTATCTCAAGGATTTGAGTGACAGGAACAGAGAAAAGGCTAGTGCCGCCATCTGCTGGTGAACATGGAGGATGGACTAACCTGAAGGTAGGACACATGGTACTCCAACAAAGCCTGAGCGTTACTGATGTTCTCTTTAGTTCCCACAAACACGAAGGGAACCATGCCCTGATAAAACACAAAGAGGGTGAGATGAAGAGTTGAGTGTCTTTTTGTTTTTTAAAGACTACAGACAAGCATCACTTTGAATACTGATCCCCATTGTTGGGGTGATATCACTGAGATGGAAACCTTATGAGACCTTACTCAAAAAAAACAAAAAAAAAAACATTTTAAGTGGTGAATTACAGACCATTTCTGTGAATGATTGATATGATTGAAAGACCACATGAAACACACTCAACAGAAACAAATCAACCCATCAGAAACGACAGACAGCCAAGTGCCCACACATGCCCAACATAACTGACATATGCTGTGAAGTGGGCTGTGTGTAGTGAAAGCAATAAAAACATAAGTGCTAGTGGCAAAGCAGCAGAATGGAACAGTGTGAAAGCAGACAGCACATGGGACATCTACACTCTGCTGCAATTAAGAAGCGTTCATTTGGAGAACAAAGGGGGTGGGAGGGGCAGGGGTTATTGGAGACTGGAAGATCAGCCGAAAGGTCCATTCACCTCTTTGCTGCCAGCAGTGTCGTCCCTGCCTGCCCCCTGCCTGCCTACCTCCTCCCGGGGAAGCTTTTTGTCGTTGTCTCCCTCAATCCTGACGCGGACCACACCCGACTTGTCCACAATCTCCTGGATGACTTTGCCGCTCTTGCCAATGACTTTGCCTGCACAAGAGTGAAAAAAATATATATAAAACGTGGTTAAAACAATGTCATAATAAAAGGGTATATATGTGTAGTAATAAGGAATATTATGGTGATGTAGTGGCCTGTTGTCAGCAACAAAATGAGCTCCCTCAGGAACGTTATGCAGCTCACTCACCTACAAGATTCCTGGGTACCTGAAAGTAGTCTTCTTTGAACTCAAGAAACTCTCTAGCCTGCTTTACTGCCTCTGGGGTCTGTAATGCGACAAACATTAGACCAAATTATTACAGTGCATCTATCCATATATTGGGACGAGAACTGACACACACACACACACACACACACAAGGTCCTTAAGCAACGTACCTCTCCGTAGATCCTGAATGTGCAGCTTTCCTCCTCCAGCTCGATAGCTGTGACACCCGCCACCTTTCTTGCCTGCTGGATATTGGCACCGTGGGAGCCGATGGCGAGGCCCATCAGGTCCTCCCTGACCCTCACCTCCTCCTGGTATGCTGACGCTAACTGCTTACTGGTCTGGGAGGGGAAACACGTAGGTGGTCTGTGTGCATATCTGTCAACTAAGCCAAAATGTTTGGCTTCTAATGTTTGTATGACAAACATCCACGCAAACGGGCAAAATTAAATGTATTTGACATGGTTTGTGCATGTGTATGTAAGTACCTCCAAATGTTTGGTGGCTTCTTCGTTGCGGGACATTAGCATAAGCTTGGTACGGATGCTGCGGAAATGCATGTCGCTCAGAAGAGTTGCACGCTTTACTGTGGTTTCATTCGTAGACTGAGGATAAAAAAAAAGAAAAACCGGGCTGAAGTTACAATATATCAACAATTGTTTAGTCAGTGTTTGTCAGTATGAGGAAGTGAGTATATTTGTTTTGTCTAAGAGATGGGAAGAGGAAGCAAGAGTGGACTCAATGCTACACCTAACTATATTTTAGGAATACCCATAAAATCTAATTTACAGCCCCTTTGTATTATTTCCTCATCTCCGGATAGGTAACAAGGCCATTCAGTTATTCATGAGGTGCGACCCAGGTGAAGTGCGAATTCGGAGTACTAACCAGCACAATGAGTTCATTTGTTTGGGCACTGTAGAAGATGCAGTTGGCTCCGATAGCTTTCCTGAAGTCTTTGTGAATGTTGTCATTTGCACAGCTGTCGGTAAGAAAGCAATCCACAGGAGAGACAGCCTCGTCATTAATTTGGCAGCAGTGGGCGATCGTATCATCATGTAAGAACTTCACATTAAAAGAAAGGTGTTTAGACATGCAAACCCACTCAGTCATATAGCCCAAAAAAATCTCAATTCATCATTTACTTTTTGACTGCAATTTCTTTGGCACTTTCTTTGGCACTGCCCAATGCCTAGGCTTGGTGCAATACTGTAAATCTGATAATGTAAAAACACTCACATGTCCCTCAGGTCTTCTGGGACAGGGATGGGGACCTTGTGGAACGAGTTTCGAGAAGAGGGGCTGTTGGGGTTGAGGGGCCTGATGCGCTCTGCTGTGACAATCTCGTTGTATGTGGCGTCGCATGCAGCGTATTCAATCACATAGAACTGAAAACCAGGACAAGAGACACGGAATATCACGGAATATCAGACATGTGTAAGTTTGACAGCACGATTAACCAATGGGAATTGGGGGAAATAAATGCCACCATGCCAAAATATACACAGAGTTGAACTGCTGTATTCAGTACAGAATATATAAAAATTCTGAATCAGCTGTCAAAAACAGAAAATTAATTTTGAGAAAGCTTTGAGAAAACATATGATGAAACAAACTGGTACCACAACGAGATGTGGAGAAAAATGGGAGGAAAAAATGTAGAGAAAACAATAGGCAGAACCATGACAGAGAGAGGCAGAAAGAACACTGCACACGCCATGCTCAAAAGGACAGAATTAAAGCCATCAGTCAATGCTAGACATTACTGCAGGCTCTTATCAGACTGCTCCAAATAACAGCACTTCACCAGCAGCGACTCCCCTGACACAGTAGCACTACAAAGCTATCCTTTCCATATCCCACTGACCCAGTATTCAACCTGCAGCTCGTACTGGTGACTAAGAGCCAGTCCTGGTTACTTGAAATAATCAGAACATTTTTTAAAAGTATGTAAAAAAAATAAGCCAACTGGGCCTGTTATACTGAGCCTGGCATAAATCCTCATCATAAGTCAGTGTGAAGAAAAAGCCTAGGTCATATGGGAAATATAATTTGACAGTAGAATGTCGGGTCGCATTAGGACACGACTCTTTGATCTCATTACCCAGCAGTACTTCTCTTACTACAGGCCTGTGTTCACTCTACAGACCGCAGTACAGAGCTTAATAAACACTTACTGGCAATACAACAGAACACTGAGGCAAGGTGAAAGATAATTGCTAAGCCTCTATTACTGATTATTAAATACTGAGATGCAGAGGAAGCTAGACTAGCTGGATCTTATCAAGTACACAAGGTATCATCTTCCCAATGATGTTTTTTTTGACTGAATAGCTCCAGCAAACTTAAGCCCCAGGAACTTAAATTCAGGAACTAACAATTCCACCTGCCTATTAATGTATCCCCAGCATCCAAGGCACTGTGAAGATTAGGCAAATCAGATGCATGGTTTAAACTGTAAAGGTAAAGAGAGGATATGATCGCTGTGGTTGTTTTGGTCATCAAGGACGTAATTTATAAATACATTTTTTAGTTTCTTACCATCTCTTACCCATTTAAAAAAAAAAAAAAAAAAAAAAAAGTTCCCCGGTTCTTAGCAACCACTTACCTCTCCCTTCATCATTCTGACCCGGGCCAGCCACCAGCCACACGGCTCCTGTTCATTGGCCCTGGAGTAAACCTGAAAGAAGACAAAGCGAATGACAGCCGAGTCAGAGACAAAAAAAAACAAACTACTGCTGTTACACCCATTAACTGTACTTTGTTTACAGTGGAAAGAGAGGCCTTGGCTGCACGTTAAGCAAGCGACACACCTTTGCTGTGACATGAATGGAATCCCACCAATCGATTGTCTAGGTTTTAATATAGCAGACAGGATGCATACTGTACAACTAACTAGTGTTGTGTGATATGAAGAAAATGCTAAATACGTGAGGTAAAGTTGTTGTATATAGGAGACACCATGACATGAAGAAACACGGGAAGCGCCTGTGTCCGGGATACTTTGGCTTCATTTTTGCACAGTGGAAAGAAATGGAGACATGTCCTCCATCTTTATATACAGTCTATGGTTAAAGGGCATACGCTCACATTAACAGTTTAAGAATTACAGCCATTTCTATACAAAGTCCCCCATTTTCAGAGGGTCAAAAGTAATTGGACGAATTAACATAATTATAAATATACGGATTATTTTTAAAACTTGGTTGAAAATCCTTTGCAGTCAATGACTGCCTGAAGTCATTAACATCACCAAATGTTGAGTTTCCTCCTTTGAGATGCTTTTCCAGGCTTTTACTGCAACCACCTTCAGTTGCTGTTTGTTTGTGGGTGTTTCTGCCTCCAGTTTTCTCTTCAGTATGTGAAAAGCTGCTCAGTTGGGTTGAGGTCAGGTGACTGACTCGGCCATTGAAGAATATTCCATTTTTTGCCTTGAGAAACGCTTGGGTTGCTTTTGCAATATGTTTTGGGTCATTATCCATCTGTACAGTGAAGCACCATCCACCAATCCATATGATCAGATGCTATAGTCCTATACACTTCAGAATCCATCCTCCTACTTCCATCAGCAGTCACATCATCAATAAATGATGCAAGAATACTACCTCCACCATGTTTGACAGATGTGATATGCTTTATGCTTTGGATCATGAGCCGTTCTTTTCTTTCTCTATGCTGTTCTCTTCATTCTGGTACAAGTTAATCTTGGTTTCATCTATCAAAGAATCTTGTTCCAAAATTGGCCTGGCTTCTTTAGATGTTTTCTGGCAAAGACTAATCTGGCCTTTCTGGTCTTGGGTGTTAGCCCTGTTTTGCACCTTGGGGTAAACCCCCCGTTTGTACATTCATGAAGGCATCTCTTGATTGTAGACTTTGATAATGATCTGCCTCCTCGAGAGCATTCCTGACTTTGCTAGATGTCGTGACGGGATGTTTCTTCACCAAGGAAAGAATTCTGCGATCATCCACCTTATTCGTCTTCCACGCCTTTTGCCGTTGCTGAGCTCGCCAGTGCATTCTTTCTTTTTAAGACTGTACCAAATTGTTGGTTTGGCCACTCCTGTGGCTTCTGCTATCTGTTTGATAGGTTTGCTTTGTAGTTTCAGCCTAATGATGGCCTCCTATGGAGAGCATATTGAAACTTCCAATGAACAGCTACCAAATCAACTCCAGACCTTTTATCTGCTTAATCTGTCAAGAAATTACAAAGAAACAGGCCACCTGGCCATGAAACTGCTCTTCAGTCGATTGTCCAATTACTTTTGAGCCTCTGAAAACGGAGAGACCTTTATAAAAAAGTGGCTGTAATTCCTAAACGGTTAATGTGATATTTTTGTTAAAGCCAACGAGTTAAGGCTGAAACTGTACTCTTCAATCACATCTTGATTGCTTCATTTCAAATCCATTGTGATTGTGTACAGAGGCAAAAATTCAAAAATGGTGTCACTGTTCAAATACTTATGGACCTGACTGTAAAAGTACATTGTTTCATTTGAGATTTGACCATTTAGAGGCCACAAGGATGTCCTGGAAATGTCATTCAATACTAGCCTATAATGATCCATCTGATGAAGTGCAAAGACACAAAGGCCTCGAGACACGAGGTTAGTGACAAGTTAGGTGGATGAGCCAAGTCAGAGGGACGCAAAGTGGCAGGTCTTACCTCCACCTCCTCTCCTTCACCAATATCAATGTGGTAGTCGGCCGGAGGAGGCAACCGCACGTCGCTGAAGGGCAACTGTCTCTCTGGCTGCCAGCTATGGTGAGATGACACATGGGCAAAACAAACAATTGTCATGTTATCAAGAATCACAAGTATTATCACAATACTGAATACCGTTACGTAGTTAGTGTAGCTCCAGCTCTTTCTCCACCCGTGTCTCATTGAGATTGCAATGTGACACCCACTACATTAATGCAGCACATTTGCCACTGTTACGGAAACATAGCTGCAGATTAGGTTGTTTATTTTCCAGTGATATAACGCATTGATATTTACTCTAACAGCCGACATTCACCAAAATGTATATATACTGTCTCATTGCCTACTGAAAAAAAAAACACCCAAGACAATATTAAATAAATGGCTGTAACTCACTGAGGACAAGGTCTATTCGCACCAAACTTCCCATGGAGTTCCCAAAAACCTAAATATAACCTTTCACATTATAAAAACACAACTTCCCAGGTTTTTTTTCCACTGGGCATCTTTTTTAAAACGTCAAATATGGTATGCTCACACAAAGGTAATACATGACTTTACAGTGCACCAGAAGCAAAGGGTGTGTTCCCCTGAATCATATGATGAATAAGACTTCATACTAACTGAAAGACTAAGATCAGAATAGGCAAAAGCATAAAACTAGGTCCAGGGATGTATTTCTCTATGGAGGTTTAAGACATAATGAAAATCTATATTAAAATGGCTTGATAAGTTTAATGAGGAAGTTTGCGGAACTATGTGTGGACATTCATTCATTCATTCATTCATTATACATACTGCTTATCCCGAAGGATGTGTGGACAATGAGTAACTATGTTCATTGCATGATGTCCTTTTATATTAAATAAGGTCTTGAAACTAGCTCAGCTGGATGTCATTAAGTTCAGTAAATGAGTTTCAAAGGTGAAATATCAGATTATTACACTGGACGCAAAATGAAAAATGGCTAATTTCTGTGTTCATTCAGTACTGATATCTAAAAAAACCTCTCAAGCTCATTTTGAATCAAAGATTTAAAAAGGAATTTTCATTCAACAGCCATATTACGGTCTTTATAGACCAAAACAGTGTTTTAGTCATTCATTATCTTATGCAACCACCTTCTCCAAAACTTCCGTATGCTCAGAGAAAGTAAAAGGCGAGGGGGAAAGGAGCCATCCCAAAAACGACACAGGCCACCATGCTGCCACCCCTCCCCACCCTGCATACCTTGGGTCACTATTTTTAGGGGCACCCTGCTCTACAATCTGAGCCAAGTAGATAAAGAGGGACCAGAAAGATGGGTGGGTGGGGGTGGTGGAAGGGGACAGTAGGTGGAGCTAAGAGGATAGGAAAGCATGCTATCAGGATGGCAAGGGCAGGAGGTACAAAACCTGTTAGAGACATGTATGGACAGCTGCATGCCAAGTACAGGTGCTGAAGAGGACAATTCTGAATGTCTGGGTAAAGCAGTTGTCGTAACTAAATCACTACAGTTTGAGCTTAATGGACTATATATTATAAATCAGACGTACAGAAGAGGTTAACAGAGAGCAAACTTACTTGTTTTCAAAAACAATTGTGAGCGAGTCTTCATGAACATCTTTGATGTAACCCTAAAAGAAAGGAAGAGAGAGCGAATTTTACTCCCACGAATGCACAAGACAGACGGGGATGAGGGGTGGGGCGTTTGATTTTGCATGTAAACAATAACAGAGACTGCTGGCTTGTAAGCCATGCTAGACCAATACTGTGACTGTTGATGAAAAAAGGGCATCTAGGGCTTTTGTAAGCCAAGACATCACATCACTGACACATTTCTTTGGCTGTGAATACAGTGCTGGAGAAAGTGATGAGGATTTCTTCCGACAGCACAGATAGCCTGGAAATCTCTGTGTCTCTCACACGCACACTTAAAATGCATGAGCTCTTTGTGTGTAAGTTGGAAGACTATAGTTTTCCAAAAGGCATGCTCGTGAGGGCACATGTGTGGGGAAGTCAGGCACATGCTCATGGACAGATTACGCGATAGTCCAGAGACAACTATTACGAGAGAGCTCACTTCCACGTGTTATTTGTCCATGACAGCCATCCACAAATCTGTGACGGCAGCCATAAACTTCCACCAACAACAACCCCCCTCCACCCCCACCAAACGCTGAGCAATGACAAGACAGGAGGAAAGTGGTGGGTGTGGCATGTATCTCAGTGTGTCGCTACCATATATGGGACAGAGAAGTCAGGCAGCATCATCACTTGCATGCATTTGTGGGGGTCAAGAGACGGGCTGTGCACTACAAGTGCTGGCTAGGGTTTCAGCCTGGATCAAGGGCAATATATGTGTAGACTTTCACACCCCTAACACAGTCCACTCTGACTACAACTCTGATTATCAATTGCCTCCTACTGCTGATCTGAGATTTTCCTGATTTAAGTCCAACATGCATGTATCTACACAAACTGCTAACATCGGCCCCTCACACTGCGGGGTCCCAGTGGCTGCAGAGCTGAGTAGCAATCTGGAAAAGAAGCCACCAGTGATGACAGGTCTGACTGAAAAAGTGCTCATCCTCCAATTTCCGATGGTCACATTAGGAGGCAGCTGCAAGTGCATGCTATGTCAGATTAAGTATTGCTTCTGCCAAGTACTACCAGTTCAAAGGGCAGGCAAGCCCTCTTTCTAGCAAGACATGGCTTGTAGGGGCAGAGAAGGGTCATGGGCAGCTCTGTAATGACGTGGCCTTTCCCTCAGGCCAGCAGATACATGCAGGTCCACGTGGTGACCAAGAACTTTTGGATCAGAGGGGCCAGGTTTGCAACCTTCCTCTCCCACTCAAATAGATTAGATAGGATTGTTATATCTTTTCCACACAAGCAGCCCATTATGTTGGACCGCTTATGACAAACACATAAATGTGCAAAAACAGATCTTTGTTGATGCAAGACATCCAATCAAAAAGATAACTAATGTGGACAATCACAATTAACAGAATAAAAAAAACAGCTTGAATGCTTAATTACGTTATTATCAGGCAGACTATAAACAGGACAAAGTAACGCAGTTTTCCTGACAGGTTCATAAAAATGACAGTGAATCATAGAAAACACTGACTGACTCACACTGACATCAAGGTGAAAGGAGTGCATTCAAAAAGCAAACTAATTTCACCGTGTGTGTCAAGCACAACAGGGGGAAAAGGCAACAAGGATTTTTGCCCCACTCTCTCCCATCAAGGACAATATATCTACTGGAATATGACATTTAAAATATCCCGAATACAGTCAAGTGCCTGTCTCATCCACAAAGTGAGAGCTGTGAGATAATGGCCCTAATAGAGATGAGTGGAAACCGTTCATTCACGCCAGAGCCAAACTGTCACCCTGTAAAACAGAACGACAGGTGAAGCAGCATGAAGAGAGTAAATATAGGCACATCACTAAACCATGTGGTCAGTTGAGCAGCTGAAGACCCAAAGGCAGAAAAGAGAAAAGCACATGGAGAAATAAGTGTGTTTAAACTGAGAGCAGTACAAATAAGACGTCACAAATACTAGAAAGCAGGGAGACGACAAATGGGGTTTGTCTGTCTATTCCCAACTATAACTAATGTCTCCTCAGGTACATCAAATTTTAGCTTAAATTCCTACACCTACAGTGTTCAAGACCCAAATCTGTACAGCGGACTAATAAAAGCATTGATATTTAAGCTGTTTTGATTAAAATTAATGTGCTGATTTCAATTTCAAGGTGCCGTTTTAATGTGAGGCTTGAAAACAAGCTGTGACACAGCAGCAACAAAGACTTAGAAGTCATGTGTCTGGATATGAAAGCATACTTTCTTTTGAAATTGCGAGAACTGAAACAGAAACCGACTCTCTAGTTCTTCCTCGCCACGAGCAATAAACACAAGAGGTGTTTTAAGGTGGTGTAGCTAGACCTTGAGTTGGGCAACAAAACAAGTATGAAGAATGTCAGCCTTGATGTAGCATCTCACTTGTACGCAGGAGCTGCAAAACAGCTGTCTGGTTAGCAGCAGCTCGCTTCACTTTTACATGCTTGCGTTACACATTTCGAGACAAAGCAGTACGTTACGAAAATCGCTGTATGCCATGTCAAAAGTCTAGGAATCCGATTCCTGTGGTATAGCCTGCATTCGTGCTCACATTATGCTAAAAACCAAAAATAGGCCATACATGGTGATGACAAGTGCTCTTAGCTTAACGGCTAGCTGGAGCTAGCTATCCACCCCACAATGGCCAGCCCTAATGGGACGCAAAAACATCCCTGTTTGTCAGGACGGGACCAAAGCTGACAAGAGTCAAGTAGTGGCTAGCTGGGGTTGGGCTGAGAAAAACGAAACCTAACAGTTTTTGCTGAAACAAAACTTTTAACTGGGACAACTAGAAACTACGACTGTAAACCAGGTTACCTTGTAGAAGGCCCCATTCGAGCCGCGAACTTCCACGGCCAGCCCGTCCATACTCGTCGGTAAATCCCCACGACTGAGCTTGTCTGTAGCCGTTACGACTCCCTGCGAGTCCGGCAACGTTACCACCCCCAGCTTCGCCGGCCCTTCGCCGCTCTCCGGCCGCTTGTGGATTTCCAGTGTTTCGGGTGGAGGGAGAGGGGCAGAGGAGAAGGGATTGGGGAGATGGGTGTGATGGTGTCAACTAATGCAACGCAGACGCCGTCTCCAGCAGCAGCAAGCTCAGTTGTCTTATTTTTGTCTGAATGTGGGATTTGGTGCTCGCGAGCTGAAAGGCACCGCCACGAGCAATGGTGAAAGTCTCGACAGACGCGAGGAGGAAAAGCAAGCTAATGATGCTACGGCTGGAGAATGCTAGCTGATGGATAATTAGCTGGGAGGCTAGCTATCAACACCTTGATCCCGTCAGTTTTCAGGGATGCTAGCTGACTAGCATTTGACAGCCTGGTTGCGTTGTGCGTGTGGCGCAGTCGTTGCGTTAAATATTTTCCCAGACGTCGTCACCGGGGGTCGTTTCTTCAGGCTGTGGTGCAATTTTCAGCGGTGTTTCTCTCCCAAAAGGCGTATGAGATGCACTACCTCCCGGCGACTCCTTACTCCAACTACCCGTTCCCACAAACACACGCTGATAGAGTGAATCAGTGAGGGACTGAATGACCTCGAACACCCCACCCCTCCACGACAAAGACCCGCCTATTAGAAAACCCAGGCTTATTATTGGTCAAAGGCCTTGGCAATCAACTTTAGCTTTTATTAATTGGTTTAGTAAATAAGGGTTGGTCCATATGCGTGGCCAATAAAACCCAGAGAGTCGCATCCTAACACAATCCATTGGTTTTATTCCGTGTCAGTTATACTTTTACTCAAATTGACTGGCTCCCAAGTCTAATTTTGCCCACTCATTGACAAGTGAGGACCACCAGCAATTGTGTAAACAGCACTATAGTGAAGTTACTATGGGCTACATATTGTGTACCAAGAATAAGTTACATGACATGCTAGAAACGCCAAAATCTAAGGGGAAAACTGATTTCATTGATGCTTATTGGCTTCTCTTGTCTAAACTGGTTGCACCTTATTGCAGTAGAATATTAAGTTAATATGTATAAAACAGTGGGTTAAAAGTTAGGTATGGGTATGGTTACAAAGCACCCGGAATGCAGCACCAAGAAGACCAGATATGCTGCGAGGCTGTTGTGAGCAGACTGTTGCGAGGAAACAGCTGTGAGAAGCACACATGAGAGGCCAGAGTTTAATGGTCAATCATGATACACAAACACACATACACACGTTGAAATGTATCCTCTGCTTTTGACCCATCCTTCTTCCGAAGGGAGCTGGAGCAGTGGTCAGCCTTCTATGGCGCCAGGGGACCAACTCCAGTGCACATGCAGTGTACTGTCTTGGTCAGGGACAGGGGGGGGCAACTTAGGGTTCAGTGTCTTGCCCAAGGACACGAGGAGCTGGAATCAGAACACCGACCAAAGGTGCCAACAACTCCAGAGAGATGAAAGTCAACAGCTCTAATTCCGGAAGCACAGCTGACTGACTATGGCTGGGTGCTGGATTCAAACAGCCAACCCAGGGTTGAAAGTCCACAGCTTAACCTCCTGCGCCACACCCTGTTAATTGTTTTATATCTAACCAGTCTTGTAGAAAGTCTTTATACAGCTGTTAAACTTGTGCATAACAAATAATTTTTAATAAAGATGCTCAATATAGATATTATTGCCAATAGTAGGTAGGTTAGTGCCTTTGGACACAGCAGCCAGAGAGCCCAACAAATGATAAGGCACATCATGTAATCTCTCCTAATAAACATTCAAGTACTGATAATTAAAAGTCCTTATCATTTTAATTGTGAGCTATAGTCATCCCTCTACTTCACTATCACTAATTCCATGCTAGTCAAGCTATACACTTAATTTAGGATGTTTCCATTTGACTTTGATTTAGTAAAAAAAAAAGAATGGAAAGGAAAACTTTATTGACCATTATTAATACAAAACAAAACTTCTGCTTCCAAAATGACTTCTGCTTACGAGTTCAACAAGTTCTAGTAAAGCAAGTTAGCTTTACTGTCAAAACCAATGCGGGTGCCATCTAAAATTACGTTGAGGATAAAAACATGATGAGAGACATCCTCTCAACCCTTGTAATGTATGCAGCTTAAAAGAAAAGCTGAAGGGTGGGATTAAGAGACCATGTTTCGCTTCCCAGGCCCCTTTAATTACAAACCCAATCCCACATGACTGATGTTCCTAAACATCTCCTATCCAGTTTGTTACAAACACCGTGTTCACCTTATTATTGAGACACTGATTGGTGCAACAAGGCTAAGCACATTGTCAAAATATTTTTTCAGCTTTGACATATAGAGACTGGCACTTTCTGGATTTGACTAACCAATCCCAGAAATGCATAACCCAAGAAATGGCTTTTGGGTTATTTATGAAATTCATTCACAACCTGGAGAATGTGTTTGAGGCATGGCTGGTGTAACAGTAGTGCATGAGTTACCTTATATTTGTTTTCAGTGTTTTAAACTGACTCATAATTCATGTTGAATGGATTTCCGACAGTCTTTAAAACTAGAAAATGATCTAATAAGACTTATATTTAAAAAAGCATGTAAACAATACAGAGAAAATAATTATAAGTTTGAATTAATATTATTTATTTAATGCAATTAAGAATGTTATGTTTCCTTGATTCACTTTACATCACAGCTACCATGTCATAATCTCTGAGATGTGAATGAAGAAGTCACACACTCCCTCCTTCTTCCCTGAACCAGGGATTCCTCTTTCCCAGAATCCTTCACTTCTTCCTGCTGCCATTCATCCAGGTCATCATCCAAGTACACAACCACACTGGTCTCTGATCGGACGAGAATGTGTCCTCTGATTTTTATATGAAACTATACAGTGAAGAAGCAGTTTGATGATGAACAATGTGTATTTCTTTATGCCATGATGTGCAGGAGCACTGTGTTTTATTTGTCAGGTCTGCCATTAGGAACTCTCTTGCCATCTCTGTTATATCACAAAACCTGTTAAAAAATCTCTTTTTGTGTACATTTTGAAAAACCTCCGCAACAAAACAAAAACAGAAAACGAACTGTTAACTTATTTAAGATTTGTGTAAAATTTAAAAAAAATTCTCTGCATAACAGAATATTTTTTTTAATTTGACACAAATCTAGACTACATATAATTTTTTCATCATTAATATCAATTCGAATTATATACTGTTGTTTAACAGTAATCTTCTAGAAATGGCCAGTCCGGGCTCCCGTAAGTGCTATTCAGCAACTGAGTTGTATTTACCACATGGGTCAGTTAGCCAATAGGAACGCTTCCAGTAGACGCGCGCAACTTGATTGCGGAAGTACGCATTTCATTGCCATGTTGCTTATAGTTAGGGAGCAAAGATAAGTTGCTTGGTTAATAAGGAACACGATACGGCGGAAAATGTCCGCTGCTCCCGAGACTGCACATGTATCATCGCTTGGGAAGGGTGACAGTTTGCATCAACAGGGTAAGAAAACAAGGTTACTAACTTACTTATTGCATTAGCTGCTGCTTGGACTGTTAACGTCTGATAAAATGTAAGTATGGTGGCTTTAAAAGATACATTGGAGAATGAAAAATGAACGTCGTGCTTCCGTATTGCTTATTCATATCCTATAACCGACCTAATAAGATATAGGATATTTTTTAACGTTAGCTAAATGGGAAAGTAGCGTTAGGCAGCGTAGGCTGAATGTGAAAGAAGCTATTGCAAATAGCTGAAGTTGGACTGCTGCGCTCTCATGAATCTCCTGACAGTGATTTGTTTGGGCCATTGATAATAATTGTAATGTGTTTACTGTCCTCCCACCCAGTCCTCTCCTCCTTCCCTTTGTGTGACATAACAGAGGACGATCTGACCCAGAACCCTCAGTTCTGTAAACTCCTGGCCACCCTGGCACAACATGTGGACCAAACTGGACTGACTGTCTCACTGAAAACAGAGCTGGACAAGGTATCATCAGGCGCTGCGGTCACACTTTTTTATAATCGGGCTTTGCAAGATGCAGTATTCCATGATGCAATTCAATCTAAACCTAAGTTAGACCAGACATGTTTGCTGGATTTCTCACTTCGTGAGTGGAAGTTATTCATATTTTATTCCACAGTAAGTAATCTATGACTTACCCACCTCTATTGGTAAACAGTAGGAATTGCAATCACTTTTTTCTTTACTTTCCCAGGCTGAGAAGAAGCTGCAGTGCCAGAGGCGTCACTGGCTGCACTCCGAGAGTCTCCACACAGGGCTGCAGGAGATGATCCAGGACCACTGCATCAGGAAGCACCATTCCGTTGTACCACCTGAACAGAACATGGTACATTTCACATACCTATTTGCATAGTCCACATATAGCTATCAGTCAGTCATAGAAGACATATCTATTTTTGGTCATTAAAGTTGCACTAGGCCACGCATTTTGCATATCGCAGCTAAAGGTTCTTGTTTACCAAAGTGACAAAAGATCACTCACTGTGGTCTAAGAGCCAGCCATCAGTGGCTTTTTAATTGAGAGGGATGTGGGAATGATGTGTGTGTTTGTGTATAGCTCTATGAGACGATGGAGAAGTGTCTACTGGTAGCTCAGTGTGTCCGACACCTGGATCCCAGTAGCACTACCAACCAGGACCAGCCCTCTGTTCTGGGTTTGAACTCTCAACAGGTGATGGAGCTCATGCCATCAGACAAGGTGAGTAAAATAAAAATACAGACTATTGTCCTACATACTTAAAGGGTAGCTCCGGTCCAGTACATCGCTTCTACCGGCATCCGCCAACTGGGCTGCAATGGCTGTAACGTAATCCTTTGCGGTAACTGCACCTGGGAAACATATGTCCTCTAAAAGTGCTTGCTTTTGACATTGACAGGCTCAGACTAGACAACAGTGGTAACGTGAGTCAGAGCTTGAGAGAAGAGTTTACACAGAGGGGCTGCTAGCAAGAATTTATTTCCAAAGTCATGGCTGAATATTTAGCTGATTTTGACAATACAGATGAGGCATTTGAATTCGGTGGCTATCCCTATTTGTTTGATGAATGCTTAAATGTAGACTGTTTACCAACAGTGCTGTATTTATCTGTACCAGAACATTCAGAGAATGAAACAGGGTCTTCCCAGAGAGCTGGAGAAACATCTGAGGAAAAAGTGTTTGAGCCTCCTCTCCTACTATCAGCCTGAACGGGGTACAGTATCTAGACTCTGATTTTTCCTACATCATTCTCCGTCACGTTCACTCCCTTTATGCCACTTCATTGTTCTGCGTTGACATGATGGCCAGGATGTTGTTATGTGATCTCTTTTAGAGAACGGGAGTGAGGGTCTGATGAACAGCAAGTTATCTCATCTGTCAGGCCAGTTGGACAAAGAGAAGAAAAGAGCAGCGAGTCTGAAGGAAACCTGCCAGGAAAACACAATTCTCCTTCAAAGACAGACTCAGCTCTACCTCTCTGTAAGTGCTCTTTCAATTAAATCATGTAGTTAGCTAAAACAAGCTAATACATTTCCTCTGTTTTTGCCAGGTATATATACTCTATGTATACATTGATCAGCCATAACTTTATGACAACTGACAGGTGAAGTGAAGAACACTGATTATCTGGCTACAATGGCACCTGTCAGTTATGGCTGATAGTACTGTGTGTATGTGTTATATTATGAGCATTCTGTGTTTTTTGCAAATTTTGAGGAGGAAAATGTCAGTCTTTTTTCTTCTTCTTCTTATTGACTTGTGTCCAGGAGCTGATTAAGTGTATTCAGCTTCTCCAGTCTCTTATCTTGGACCACAGACTGAGGATCCAGACAGATTTGGATGGGAAGAAGTTAGACTACTTTGAGGGAAAATATGAATTAGTCTTACAGAAGATCAAGTAAGGAGGTTTCAATGCTATGCCTGCTTAAATACATTTTGATGTTGTAGATTTACTGGTGCCCTCATCTGGAATGTTTTCTCTTCTTCCTTCAAAGGACAGAGATGGTGGAGATTCAGCTGGACACGTACACAGCAGACTCAATATTTGCACATAGAAAAATAAGGCAAGAGGCTTTTTGTCCATCTCTGACTAATTTCTGCTTGTTGTCATCCCATTCCTATATTATTCATATGGATCCACTCCACTTTCTAACAGCAGTTATACTAGTTGAGGGAATGCATACCGATTCTCACTAGTGTTAAATTCTCTTAGAATGGGACCTGTAGCTTCTTGATCCGAGCCTTCAGAAAAGCTGTCATAGAAAGCTACATTCTGGCTGACGCTTCTCTAAAGACCTAACAATCTTTTGTCGCTGTGTCTTAATTTCAGAGCAAAGCTGGAGTCCAAGCTGAAGGCCTGTCAGGTGGAGAAGCAGTCTGTTGAGTTAAAACTGGCCTCCTTTGAGATCTTGGGCAGAGAGTTTGAGGCCCTGGCTGAGGAGTACTGCAGATTACGCCAGGAGATAGAAATGAAAAACTGGGCTCTGAAGGAGTTCACCCAGTACAATGACAAATGAAGATCAGATCTGACACTGGGACAACAGCCAGTCATTCCCTTTTCATAGTGTGTCCTTGCTCACAATGGCATGCCTGCACTGTGGACTTTTGGCCTACGGGAAGAATGTAGCACATAGTCGGTGTGCTACCATTAGAGCGCCTGAATGTTTTTAATTAACTTCAATTCATTCAATTTTCTTAAAATAGCCGAGCCTCATCACCATGGTAATTAGCATTTCTGCTTTTTTTGTTTCTACCTGAACCCATTTAGACTTCAAGGCTGTTTAGTGTTCATTATTCTTTTAATATGCAGTTTTACACTAAGCTACAGCTATCTTGCATTTGACTACACGGTCGCTTTTGATTGCTTTTCATACTAGCTTAAGGAAGTGAGAATCACTTCATACTGACAGTGAACGTGCTTTCAAGTTGGAAGTGGTGACTTTGTGATCTGACTTTACTGTGATCTAATAGTGCTACGGTATGTTTTTGTAGATGTAGGATTTCTCATTTAACACCTTACCTCAGACATCAGTAAACAGTCAAATCTGTGGGTGAGCATTCCTATGTATATTGCGATATAAACTTGGGAGAAAATAAACTAGAATAATGCATTATCACCAGGGGTCTGAATATGAGTAATGTTCTATATTCATATAACATGCTTCTCTGAGCTGACATCTGTTCTCACTGCAGTTGTCATGGGAATAATGTGTACAAGACATGCCTGCACATGTAAGCAGCATGTTTTCAGATAAAACGGGTGTGATGCAAGAACATAACACTCCTCTCATCCTTTCTTGGTGTGTCTCGGCACACATTTTATAGCCTAAATTTAGCGAGTGTACTGATCCTGCTAACATTTTTATTATGTATAAAACACGTCATAGAAATAATCCTTCTCGAAGATCAATACAGATACAGATACAGATATCAGTCATGCGCATATTGCCACCCCAGTGCTCTTCCTACTTCTGTGGGCGTTTCAGTCTTTTCATCACAATATGCTCACGCGAGACATTTTCATACTGATTACTTCTTAAATCACAGAATTGTTACCTGTCACATAGCAGGAGAAGTACATGAGTTGGAGAAGAAGCTTTAATATGAGACAACGGATGCAAATTTGTAAAAAGGGACTATACATTTGATGGAAGTGCTACATATGTAGGCCAATGGCATCAATGTTACGAATGAAAAATAGTTTTAGGTTAGTGCCATTTTCCTGCAGTTTGCAGTATAGTCCACAAGATGGCAGTATTCATCTAATTTGACTGTTGTATTATTTTCAAATAGACACAAAATACAATATATATTTTCATGTCAACCTTATTCTGTACTTTTACTTGATACAGTGAGCTCTGAGCATGTGTCTTTGTTTTGCCTTTGTACTATTTTACTTTGGGAATGACATAACATTAACCATAACATTATGACCTTCACAGGTGAAGAACATTGAATATTTTGTTACCATGACACCTGCTGGTGGGGGGGGGGGGCATACTCTATATTAAGCAGAAAGTGAACATTTTGTCCTCCAAGTTGATGTGTTGAAGCAGGAAAAATGGGCAAGCGTAAGGATGTGAGCGACTTTGACAAGGAACCAAACTGATGGCTAGACGACTGGGTCAGAGCATCTCCAACACTGCAGGTCTTGTGGGGTGTTCCTGGTCTGCAGTGGTCAGTACCTACCAAAAGTGGTCCAAAGAAGGAAAACCGCTGAACAGGTTCATGGGTGGCCAAGGCTCACTGATGCGAGTGGGGGGCGAAGGCTGGCCCGCGTGATCAGATCCAACAGAAGAGCTACTGTAGCTCAAACTGCTGAAAAAGAGAATGCTGGTTCTGATAGAAAGGTGTCAGAACACACAGAGCATCGCAGTTTGTTTGCATTATGGGGACCGCTCAGGGTGCCCATGCTGTCAATGTTATGGCTGATCGGTCAAGATTATATGAATAAAGTAAGCACTTTTACTCAAAAATATGGCTATTGTGTCAAAAAGGACACGCGCATTCATTGCCACCAAAGGTACATTAGCCTTAATTCTGTTCACTATAAACTTATTTCAAAACAATTGAGGATTAAATTTATAATAATAATAATAACTTTATTTATATATAGCACCTTTAGAAACAGAGTTTACAAACTGCTTTGACAGGCAAAGCAAGACAGAAGTAATTAAAAAAAAGATAAAAGAGTAGAAGTTACAATAAAAGTAAATAAAACCAATAAAAGATTATATAAAATAATAATGATGTACGGATGATATAAAGACGACATCGTTTTAAGAAGTTATTTCAAAGGTGTTACTGATTCTGCAGCCTTATCTCCTCAGGCAGGTGGGCCCAGAGTCGAGGGGCCCTGATGGCAAAAGCACGGTCACCTTTAGATGTAAGCCACGACTCTGGAACGGCCAGAAGGGCCCCAGCTGAGGATCTAAGGCTGCGAACGGGCTCATATGGGCTCAGAATATCTATATAGCTTGGGGCCAGACCCAGGCGTGTCCTTATAGGTGATCAGTCAAATCTTAAAATCAATTTGCTTGCGTTTAGACAAAGTGCCTAACAAGCCCATTGACTTGTTAAAGTTAGAACAAATGTAGAACAACCACGAAAAATAAACTTGAGTTTAAACATTTCGACACAGACTGCGGTTGACGCTGTCAGGGCTCAAACGCCCTCACCTCTTCGCTAGATTGACGATCTTTGGTTACGTCTTGCTCGACTGACGAGAAACGGAAGTAGGCAAGAGTGAAGCCTCTAGCTCCGTTAAACCCTCTCTGGTCTCTCTCTCTCTCATTCTCTCTCTCTCCTCTCTCCTCTCTCTCTCTCTCCTCAGCAGCAGCAGCGGCAGCAGCCCCGCCTCGCGACGCCAAACACCGCTGGTTGCGTCGCCTCCCCTGCGCGCGCACGCACACATCTGGCTGTCACGCACACGGACAGTGCTGCCGACGCTCCGTCCGGCACCGCGCGGCATGCTCACACACTCAGACCGGGACACACGACGTGGATTTTAACCAGAGGGGCACTATGTCTGAGGTGCGGAAATTCACAAAGAGGTTAAGCAAACCTGGCACGGCCGCGGAAGTCCGGCAGAGCGTGTCGGAGGCAGTGAGGAGCACCGTGGACCTTGTGGTGAGCAGAGCTTAGAAATGCTTGTCTGTGGCGCGGCGGCGGCGGTCATTTTTTTTTTTTTTGTTAGCTAACAGGGATAATGCAACTAACTGGTTTAGCCCGCTGTCTGTCCTCCCCTGCGGAGTATAGCTTTTTCCCATTTGCTGCTTTCTAACATTCCTGCCCCCCCCCCCCCACACACAC